>PVIJ01001007.1:128565-221493 GCA_004024925.1 Scalopus aquaticus | reverse complement strand
TTAAAACTTTTTTTTTTAAGATTTATTTATTTATACATGCAGCTGGGGTACAGGCCAGAGGTGTGGAGTGGTGAGAGACTTCACTAGAGACAGAGTGGGGAGCAGAACAGGCAGATCAGAAATACACTGCTGAGGGGAGCAGCGGGCGAGGCAAGAGAGGTCTGCCGCACCTTGTGGGATTCTCCCCTGTTGGGCGTCAGACTTGCTTTGCGAGCTGCGGACAGCTCCACAGCGCAGCGCTTAACCGCTGCGCCACCAGGGAGGCCCCTTAAAACTTTCTTATTAGGAAATGGGAATAGTACTTTAAATATATATGTTACAGGGATTTTGTGAGGATTAAATAAGATAATGACTACAACATGATGATTATAACTGCTCTATGATATATAGGAAATTTAAGGCAATAAACCTTAAGAGTTCTCGTTCCAAGGAGGGAAAAAAATTGAAAAATATTGTTTTCTTACTGTATCTATATAATGAGATCAATATAGCTGAACGTATTGTAATCATTTCACAATATATGTAAATCAAATGATTCTGCTGTATGCCTTAAGCTTATACAGTTATATATATCAATTGTTTATCAAAACTAAAAATCAATACTTAATCAATACTTAACACAGTATCAGCATAAGAAATGTATGAAAAAAGTGTAAGACAAGTGGAAGATTTCATAAAAAATACATAGTATGGTTGAAGTGCAGTGGGAAAAATTTAGTTTTTTTTAATAAGAAAAATTGGAGAGAGCTTCATGTAGTTGATAGAGTTTAAATTGATATTGAAACTTCACAAAGAATCCGGTTTTTCATTTACCTGGAATTAATTTTGGTGTACATTACGGAGCAGGTTCTGATATTAATTTTTCCATACTATTAACTCAATGGTCTTAGCGTAATTGAACAATCCATGTTTCCCCCACTGATTTGAAATGTCACTTCTGTCTTATGCAGAATTCATGAGTGTATTCCTCGAGGTCTGTTTTTAAGCTTTACTGTCTAATCTGGTTTTAATTTAGTCACTTTATAATGTTTTACTACATAGTAGTATTTAGCCCAATAGCTAGTGAAGACCTATCCTTCTTTGAAAGAAAACTGGAACCATTTTTCCCCATTGAAAAAAATTTTTTAAAGATTTATTTATTTTTGCATACAAGCTGGGGTGCAGGCCAGAGATGTTTGGGAGGTGAGAGGATTCACCAGAGACAGTGGGGAGCAGAATAGGCAGATTGACTGAAATACACTGCTGAGGGGAGCAGTTGGCGAGATAGGAGAGGCCTGCTGTATCGTGTGGGTCAGCTCCCTGGCCGGGGATCAAACTTTTCTGCACTGGCTGGTGATAGCTTCGTAGTGCTGAGACTTAACCCCTTGCACCACCAGGGAGGCTTCCTGTTATTTACTTTTTTAATTATCTTTATTGAGGTATAGTTCACATATCTTACAATTCACTTATAAAATCGTACAACTGAATGGTTTTCAGTGTATTAATAGAATTGTGCTACCATCATCACTATCGTTTTAGAACTTTCATCATCTCAAAAAGAAATCCTGTGCCCTTTCACTATCACCCTAAATCCATTCCCCTCAACCTTTCGTGATTATATACTTTCTCTGTATATTTGCCTATATTGAATCTTTCATATAAAATAAATAATATGTTGTGCTTTGTGACTGATGGCTTTTCACCTAGTGTGTTTTCAAGGTTCATACATGTCAATTTTTTTTATAATTGACTATTCCATTTGGTTTATCCATTCATCAATTGATAGACATTTGGGTTGTTTCTACTTTTTTTTTTTTTTAAAGATTTATTTTTTTATTTTTTTATGCGTACAAGCTGGGGTATAGGCCAGAGGTGTGGGGCGGTGATCACCAGAGACAGAGTGGGCAGCAGAACAGGCAGATCGACTGAAATACAGTGCTGAGGGGAGCAGCGGGTGAGTCTGGAGAGGTCTGCTGCGCCATGTGGAAAGGTCCTTGACTGGGTATCGAACTCATGCTGCAGTGGCTCTGGATAGCTTCATAGTGCTGCACTTAACCTGTTGCTCCACCAGGGAGGCCCTGTTTCTACCTTCTTTCTTATGAATAATGCTTCTGTGAACATATGTGTAAAGAATTTTTCTGTGGTATGCTTTTGCTACGGCAGCATGTATACTAAAATTGGAAGAATTTTTCTGTGGGCCTGCTTGAATTGGTACCTATGTGGTAGTGGAACTATAAAGTTCAGTGGTAATTTAGTTTAACTTTATGAGAAACTGCCAGGTAGTTTTCTACAGCACTGAACCATTTTATGTTCCCTCTTGCAGTATGTGAGGGTTCCAGTTTCTCCACATCCTCATCAGTACTTGTTATGTTGAATGTTTTATTCATATAGTAGGTGTGAAGTGGTATCTCATTGTGGTTTTAAGTTGTATCTTTCTAGTTCATGATGATAAACGTTACTTTATATATTTGTCATTTGTATATATATTTTTTGAGAATTGTTAAGATCTTTTTAATTGTGTTGTCTTTTTATTGTGAGGAGTTGTAAGAGTTCATTATATATTCTAGGCACAAGTCCCTCTTCAAGTATGATTTGCAAGTATTTTCCCCCATATTGTGAGTTGTCTTCACTTTCTCAATAATGCTATTTGAATTATACAAGCTTTTAATATTGATGAAGTTCAATTTGTTTATTACTTTTGGTGTCATATCTGAGAATCTGCCAAATCCAAAGGCATGAAGACTTATCCTATGTTATCTCTTAAGTGTTGTGTAGTTTTTGCTCTTATAATTAGGTCTGTGATCCATTTTGAATGATCTTTTTGTATACTGTGTAAGGTAAGGGTCCAACTACATTCTTTCACATGAAGCTGTACAGTTGTTCCAGCATCCTTTGTGGAAATGACATTCCTCACTGGGTTGTTTTGGCTTCTTTGTTGAAAGCAATTCACTATAGATACATAGATTTATTTCTGTACTCCCATGTTTATCCTTATGCCAGTACTATGCTCTTGCGATTTTAGTAATCAAACTTGCTTTAGTAAGATTGAAAATTGGAAAATGCTGTTCTTCTAACTTTGTTCTTCTAACTTTATTCTTTTTTAAAATTGTTTGACTCTTCTGGGTCACAAGAATTTTAGGATCAGCTTACCGATTTCTACAAAGATGCTAGCTAGGATTCTTACAGCAATTGTGATAACTCTTGATCAAGTTGGGTAGTGTTACCATCTTAACAATATTACTAAACCTGATCATGAACATGGGATGTTTTTTCGTTTGTTTAGATCTTCCCCTTTTTCCACAATATTTTATAATTTTCACAATGTAAAATTTATACTTATTAAGTGCATTCCCAAGATTTTTTTATGCTGTTAGAAATGGAATTGTTTACTAAAATTTACTTTCAGTCATTGGTAGTGATAGAAATACAAGTGATTTTGTAGCTTAAGCTTGTATCTTGTAACTTTGTTGTTATTAGTTTTAATTTTTTTTAAAGATTTATTTTATGCATACAAGCTGGGGTGTAGGCCAGAGGTGTGGGGGTGATGAGAGGATTCACCAGAGACAGAGTGGGGAGCAGAACAGGCAGACTGACTGAGATATACTGCTGAGGGGAGCAGCGGGTGAGGCAGGAGAGGTCTGCTGCGCCCTGTGGGAAGCTCCCTGGCCGGGTATTGAACTTGTGCTGCAGTGGCTGATGGTAGCTTCATCGTGCTGTGACTTAACCTGCTGCGCCACCAGGAAGGCCCCTAGTTTGCATTTTCTTTAGTGAATTCCTTAGTATTTCCTGTACATAAGATCTTGTCATCTGTGAACAGATACGATTTTACTTTTCTGTTGGGATAACTTTTCTTTTAGATACCTTTATTATTAAATTTATATCTTTGGTTCCATCAGTGGTTCTCAGAGTATGATCTGTGTACTCCTGGGAGTCTGAGAGTTAAAACAGCGTTTGCCTTCAATTGACATGTTCACTGATGGTGCACAGACATAGTGGAGGAAACTGCTGGACACATAGCAGAAAGTGGGGTGGTGGCATTAAATAGTTAATTTAATCTTCACTGCCAGGCACTTGCTGTTCAGAAAAAAAATCACTTGACCTTGATGAAACAGTGACAATTTTATTAAATCTAAAATGAGAAGTAAATATAAAAGTTTTCTCCTGCATACTGCAATAATACTGTGTTAAGAACATGCACTCATTTGATTGATTTGTGTGTTGAACTGACTTGTTTTCATGAAACCATTTTTATTTGAAAGAACGACTCAGAGGTTATTTTTTTGGTATTTGGTTGCCATTTTCTGGAGTGATGAAGGAAGTCTATCACTTCAGAGAACTAAAACTGATAGTGTTAGTTACCAATGATAAAGTTGAGCTTTTAAATAAAAATGACAATTTTTGGAAAACATGTAACTCAATGTGAGTTTCACATCTGCCTAGTACTTCGCAAGAGATTTTTCTGATGAGGTTGCTGGGGATATTGTCATGTTTTGATACTGTATAATGAAATGTGTCAGCGTTGGAAAGATCTGCAACTTAATGCATGATTTAATAAACTAACATTGTGGATCACCAGTGCATGATCTAACAGTCATTTCAGGGCAAAGACCTCTTCAGTGCGCAAGATAGAGGATTGTCAAGTACTGATAGGGTTGAGATTTTTACATTGTAATTTAGCTTTAAAAAATTAACACTCACTGATTTTTGTTATATAGAAGAATATCCCAAATTACCTCACAAGGCTGTTAAAATACTATTTCTATGTTCAGATCTTTTGAAAATGGGTTGTCTTTATTTATTTTACAAAGGCAATGTGACAACACAGAAAACAGAATCAGTTAGTGAGAATCCAACTGATTTCTGATAAAACAAGAGATTCTCAGATTTAAACTACTGACACTCTTGTCACTGACATTTTTAAAAATGAATAACATTTAGGTAATGAATTTCCTTATAAACTAATAAATATTTTCCAGACTTTAATTCCTAGTATAATAAGTCATAAACATAGGCTCTATTAAAAGATCTTCAAATTTTAAGTATGTAGGGCCTCCCTGGTGGTGCAGGGGGTTAAGCGCAGCCATATGAAGCTATCCAGAGCCACTGCAGCACGAGTTCGATACCTGGCCAGGTAGATTCCCACATGGTGCAGCAGACCTCTCCTTTCTCGCCTGCTGCTCCTCTCAGCAGTGTATGTCCATCAGTCTGCCTGTCCTGCTCTCCACTCCACCCCACGCCTCTAGCCTGTACCCCAGCTTGTATGCATAAATAAATAAATCTTTTTAAAAAAATCAGTTTTGGAAGTACTACCCAACAGCTCATGCTTGCTTTCTTCACTTATTGGGTCTCCAGTTCTATAAATGCTTAACTCTTTATCTTCCTTGTCTGCTTTGCTCTCTTATGTATTTCCCGTCCTTTTTACTTCAGTGTCTTCATACTTAGGCTAGATCATTTTCTTGACCTATCTTTCTTACCCTAATCCTCTCTTAAATTTTGTGTAACTATTAAAGCCATCATTTGATCTCAATTTCAGTTATTGTATACCTTAAAGCTTTTGATTCTTCTGAAAATAGTCTTCAGAACTTTACTGAAATTTTTATCTTAACAGCTAATATCTTGGACAGTTATGGTAAAATTCAGGTCTGATACCTAATTTAATCTGACTTTTATATTCTTGTCCTTCTCACCCCCATGTTTTTTATTTTGTGGTTTGTGGTATTGTTTTTTGGTAAGCTTGGTCATATTTAAATTTATTATAGAAAACATTAAACCTACAGAGTTATATGCATGCAGAAGTGGGAAAGTGAGCATATTTAAATTATAGAAAAAATTAAACCTATTGAGTTATATGCATGAGAATTGGGAAAGTGAGCAGTGAATATCTAAGTACCCAGCACACAGTCGACAGTTACAATTTAGAAACAATCTTTACCTTCCCCATTCCCTTTCTGTGTGGATTTTGAAGCAAATCTAGGAATTGTTACTTCATATGGTTACTGTTTTCTGAAAGGCCATTACTTTTTATTTTCCCTTAAAATTTGAATTAAGGGGGCCTCCCTGGTGTCAGAGGGGTTAAGTCTCAGCACTGTAATGCTATCACCACTGTGGCCTGAGTTTGATCCCGGGCCAGGGAGCTCATCCACATATGAAGCCCCAAACCCCTCGTCTCCCTTGCTGCTCTCCTTAGCAGTGTATTTCAGTCAGTCCGTCTGTTCTGCCCCCCTACTCTGTCTCTGGTGAATCTTCTCACCTCCCCCCTGCACCTCTAGCCTGTACCCCAGTTCTTGTATGCATCAATAAAAAGAATAAATCTTAAAAAATAAAGTAAAATTTGAATTAAGATTCAGATGAGGTCTGTTGCTAATTTGTTTCCTTTTTTCTTGAAGTTTGAATATAATATAGTTTACATATAATAAAATATATTTTAAGTGCATAGTTCCCTTTATTTTGGCAAATGTATATACCCATATAAGCAGCACCACAATTGAACACTTTCTACCAACTTATCTTGTATCTACTGATGTGTTCCCCCACCCCTCTTTTTTTTTTTTTTTAAAGATTTATTTACTTTTTCATACAAACTTGGGTGCAGGCCAGAGATGTGGGGCCATGTGAGAGTTCACCAGAGACAGAGTGGGGAGCAGAACAGGCAGATGGACCAAAATACACTGCTGAGGGGAGCAATGGACAAGGCAGGAGAGATCTGCTGCGCCATGTGGGAATCTCCCTGGCTGGGATCGAACTGGTGCACCACAGCTGCCAACAGCTCCACAGCATAGCGCTTAACCCGTTGCACCACCAGGGAGGCCCACCTCCAGCCCCTGTTTTATTGAGATACAATTTATATATAACATTGATAAGTTTAAAGTGCACAGTGTGGTGATTTGATAAACATATAATGCAAATTGATTACCACAATTAGGTTAGTTAAACTAACTCACATAACTTTTTTGAGTGTGTGTTGAGAACATTTAAGATTTAGTCTTAGAAACTTTGAATTGTATAATACAGTGTTGTTAACTGTGGTCAACATGTTGTTACATGCTGTACATTAGATCCCAAAATCTTATACATCTTCTAAGTAGAAGTTTGTACTCTTTGATCAACACCTTCCCATTTTCTTTACCCCCAGCTCTGGCAAGCACCCTTCTTGCACATAGAAACACTATGTTTCTGTGAGATCACAGTATTTGTCTTTTCTTTGTCTTACTCATTTCACTTAGCATAATGCCCCGAACATCCATCCATGTTATCCCAAATGACAGGTATTTTCTTCCTTTTTATGGTTGAATGTTTCTTCATTGTATATATGTACCACATCTTCCTTACTCATTCGTCCATTAGTGGACCCTTTGGTTGTTTTCCTGTCTTGGTAATTGTAAATAATGCCTCAGTGAAAATGGGTGCTGATAACATTGCATTTCCTTTGTGATTGCATTTCCTTTGGATTCATACAGTTGGGCTGTTTAATAATGTTTAGGTCAACAATAGAATGCATATACTGTGGTGGTCTCAGTGGGCTCTACCATTTAGCCCAGGTGTATAGAAGGCTGTATCATCTAGGTTTGTTGAATTACACTCTGTGACATTGATAAAACAAAGTTCCCTAATGATACACTTATCAGAAAGTATCCCTCTTGTTGAATAACACATGACCATGCTGAGACTTAATCCCTTGCGCCACCATGAAGGCCCAGATGGCATAGGTTTTTAACTGACTATTGAATCAGCCTATCACCTTGTCAACCTTGGCAATATTCATTTGAAGGGATGGGTCGTCCTTGGTATGGATGCTGCAGTTGCTGGTGACTTGATAGCGTCATTCTGCATGGTGAGGGTGCATCTAATGCCTCCAAGAGTAGCGTGAAACTTAGAGAGCTATCTTTACTATATTTGAGGAACTTCCATACTGTTTTCCATAGTGACTGTGCCAATTTACATTACTATTAACAGTGCACAAGGGTTCCCTTTTCTTTACATCTTTGCCAACACTTGTTATCATTTGTCTTTTTTTGATAATATCATTCTAACAGAAGTGAGATCAGTGAATGGATGTCATCCTTTGCATGGATGCTGAAATTGCTGGCGACTTGGTTGCGTTATTCTTCATGGTATCTTGTTCTGATCATAAAGGAAAGACTTTCAACCTTTCACCTTTGAATATGATGTTAGCTATAGTCTTGTATAAATTGTCTTTATTATGCTGGTGTATTTCTTTCTAAACCCACTTTGTTTGGAGTTTTGGAGTTCCTTACCATGAAAGGATGTTGAAATTTGTCAAATAACATGTTATGCATCTATTTGAGGTAACTCCCTGTGCCACCAGGAATGTCCTATGCTGATATTTTTGTTGAGACTTTTTTCATCTCTATTCTTTAGGGATTTGAGCTGTTGATGCTCTCTTTTGGATTTTTATTTCTTTCATTGTATTCTTCAGTTTCAGAACTCCTGTTTGGTTTTTTTGTTTCTGTCACGTTAGAAAATTCTCTTATTGTGTATTTTTTTGATTTTATTGAAATATCTGCATTTTATTTTAACTTGCCACACGTCTTTAAAGAACTCTTGAATCCTTTATTGAACAAATTACAGATCTCCATTTATTTTATTTTAATCTTTTTTTATTGAGGTAATATTGATTTGCAACACATCTCCGTGTCTTTGGGGTCGATTACTGGGGAATTGTGTTCAGTTAGTGGTATGTTTCCTTGATTTTTTTCATGTTCCTTGAAGTCTTGAGCTGCTGCCTTTGCATTTGAAGAGGCAGTTACCTTCGTCAGTCTTTGCTGACTGGTTTCCTGAAGAAATAATCTCATAAATCCAATTACAGAATATGAAACTTTCTCAGACCTTTTCTATGAATGTGCCTGTTCCTTATTGCTTGTTCGCTTTTGGGGGGGGGGAATCTTAAGATGTAAACCAACTCTCAATTCTGCAAAACTGGATTGAATGCTTACAGGATCTTGTGAGCTTTCCTTAAGGTTGTGCTGAATTTCTAAGTATGTGCTTTCTTTGAGTTCTGCAGAGGACGGCTTTCTGTGTGTGACACTGTACAAAGCCTTGCTCTTCCGGCCCTTAGTGAACTGCACACAGTGACCTTAACCATTGGGTGGGGAAGTGCGGTTGGATGCGGTGCATGCACTATGGGGGTGCTTGTTTGCCATTTGGGGCTCCTTAGGTGAGGCATCCACGAGTGGGGATCCTGATGGAGTATTTTTTTGCTGTTAGTAGATCTGTGTCCCTTTGGTGTCTGTTGAGAGCCCTGCTGCTCCTCTTCTAGCTATTCCCTGTCATCCAGTTATTGTCACACCCTCTAATATTCTGGGTGGAGTGAGAATGAAATGAGTTTCTTTAGCAGTGTCCTGGAGAATGTGCTTATCACACGTTCTTCCTAAGAGAAACCTGAGGCCGAGGTCTCAATTTAGTGCTATGCTGTCCTTTTTGGGGGGGGCGGGAAGGAAGAGAGTTGGTGTTTCAGGTAAAATGATTTTGTTGTTGTTACTGTCCCAGTGGGTGCTGGAACTTGTCTGCTGGACTCCCAGACTTCCACAAAGGCACTCTTTTCCCTGGATGAATGTCACTGTTGTTTGGCAGGAAGATATAGAAGACTCATTTTGCTGTCTGATGACATCACTGTCTACTGATGTGCTTTATGACACCCAAACTTTGATTGATCTTTTGTATAACTTTATTATAAGGGAAATAAACTATGTGGTGTTTGTATCTGGCATTTTCCCTCCCACTTAGCATATGGTTATAAGTAATTTGTGCTGCTTATCAGTGAGTGTTGTCTGTTGCTTTCTATTGCTGAGTAGAATTCCATGTTAGACTATAATTTTTTTTAAAAAGCCACTTTTTGGCAGCTTGGCTTGTTTCTATTTTGAGTTTCATTGGAAAATTTTTTTTTTCTGATCCTTTTTCTGTTTTGTTTAATATCTGCCTGGACTAATTCTGAAGATTCAGATTGTTCTCTACTTTGTAGCCACTGATATGTCTGCTCATTAAACATAATTCTTTTAATTTTTACTTCAAAGGGTGGCTTTCTCGGAGTCATAGCCCAGTCAGGATAGCTTGTAGGTCTTGCTGATTTGTCCCTTAAGATTGATTTAATCTCTTTGCTCTCTTTCTTGCTATTTGTTGAAGAAACAAATTGCTCATTTGATTCCATGGCTCATTTGTCCCATAGAGGTTTTCCAATCTGTTGCTTATTGTATCCTTATGGAATTATGTAGCATGTTTTTCCTTTATTTCTTCTGTTTCTGTAATTTCTTTATTGAATTTAGAGACTTGATCAAAATTATAGATTATTCTTCTTGGCAAACTGTTAAAGGATGGCCTGTATTCCTCCATCATGGGGCACATAATCTTAAGTTACTTTTTTTGTAATTCAATAACTGTTGCCTAGATCTTTTATTTCATATGCTATTACAAAATGGTGGTGTTTTAATCCTATCATTTCCACTATTAGCTAAACTATCTGTATAAGGAGAAACTTGCTTTTAGTACCTGTTTAGTTAATTTGAATTATTGTTAGTAAAGTAGGCAGGATAATTATCACAATCTTTTTTTTTTTTTTTTAACATTACTCTCATTCATGAGTTTTTGAGCAGGGATTTAAAATTTTAACATTTGATGGGTGACAAGTTAAGGTTTTTTAGAATCACAAATTCATGTAATTAAACTATTTTTGGCTTTATTCATTTAGCAGAGATTATTTCATGCATTTTTTTTTAAAGATTTATTTGTTTATACATACAAGCTAGGGTACGGGCCAGAGGCGTGGGGCGGCGAGAGGGTTCACCGGAGGCAGAGTGGGGAGCAGAACAGGCAGATCAGAAATAAACTGCTGAGGGGAGCAGCGGGCGAGGCAGGAGAGGTCTGCTGCACCCATGTGGGCTTCTCCCCGGCCAGGCGTCAAACTCGCATCGCGCACTGCCGATAGCTCCACAGCGCAGCGCTCAACCGCTGCCCCACCAGGGAGACCCTATTTCATGCATGTTAATAAAGTGTTTCCTTCTCTTAATTTTCCTGATAAAAATGATAAAACACATAGCTTTTCATGTGAAGATGCATTTAAGTTGTTTTTATGAAAGACATTGAAGATTTTTCCAGTATTCGATTACTCTGAACGATGGTGTTGAATATCTCTGAATGTTATTTTGGATGAGGAAACGTGCAGCAAGAAGATGCTTTTAAAAAGGGTACTTCTTATATTTGTGGATTTTTTTAAAAGATTTTTTATGCATATAAGAGCTAGGATGTAGGCCAGAGGTGTGGGGCGGTGATTCACCAGAGACAGAGTGGGGAGCAGAACAGGCAAATTGACTGAAATACACTGCTGAGAGGAGCAGTGGGCGAGGCAGGAGAGGTTTTCTGCGCCATGTGGGAATCTCCCTGGCCAGGGATGGAACTCATGCTGCAGTGGATAGCTTCATAGGCTGAGATTTAACTCGCGCCACCAGGGAGGCCCCTTATATTTGTGATTTTGATAAATATCATCAGTGTTTTCACTAACATGAAAGAAAGTGCCTGGTTTTGGTATGTTTGAGTCACATGTTTATCCTTTTTTGGCCTGTTTTCAGTTTCCCCTCCCCCCTCATCCCTTTGAGCTGAGAGAGAGCATCTGTGACAAAGACTTTGTTTGTAGTCGTGTTTTTTTTTTTTTTTTAAAGATATTTTATTTTTGGTTATGCATACAAGAGCTGGGGGTTTAGGCCAGAGTTGTGGGGGAGGGTGAGAGGATTCACCAGAGACAGAGTGGGGAGCAAAACAGGCAAATATACTGGAATACACTGCTGATGGGAGCAGCAGGCAGGAGAGGTCTACTGTGCCATGTGGGTTAGCTCCCTGGCTGGGGATTGAACTCATGCCACAGTGGCTGGCAATAGCTTGATAGCACTGAGACTTTAACCCCTGTGCCACCAGGGAGGCCCCCAGTTTGTAGTTTTTTAAAGTTTGCTTTTGTTGTCTCTAATTGGAGTTTTTTTTAATATGAACAAGTGAAACAGTTTAAATATACTTTTTAACATTGCCATTCTTGGGCTTCCCTGGTAGCCTGGGAGTTAAGTCTCAGTGCTGTTACCACAATGGCCCACAGCAAAGGGCTGAGTCAGAGCTAACCCACATATGGTGCAGCAGATGTCTCCTGTCTTGCCTGCTTCTCCCTTCAGCAGTGTATTTCAGTAAATCTGCCTGTTCTACTGCCCATTCTGTCTCTGGTGACTCCTCTGACTCCCTGCACCTCTGGAATTAAAATCTTTAAAAAACAAAAGATTGCCGTTCTTTATTTCTGTCACCTACCATGTTGTCTAGTATTTTAGTTGATTTTAAAGGCTCACAAACTAAAAGGTTTTTTTTTTTTTTTTAACCAGTTATATTCATCCCCATTTATATCCTCTTTGCAATACCATTTTTTCTTTCTTGCTTCTGGATTCTTCCCTTCCCCCTTTTATTTTGAGGTACCTCCTCTTGACTTACCTTTGGTTTATTATACTATATTGGTTATCATGAGTACAGCTTTACACTTCCATATGTGTATATACCATACCACACACAGCACCCATAGTTTTAGTATCATTCAGCATTGTCAAATTGACCCCTTTTATCTATTCCTTCCACCCGCCTTAGAGGTACCTCTTAATCTTTTTTTTTTTTTACTTTTCCATTCAGGATTTGTGAATGTAAGCACATAAATTTGTAGTCTTGAGGTTTATCTGGGTATAAAATTTTAGACTAGCAGTTATCTTTTGTTTTTCCCCTTGTGTTCTTATATTATTTTTAAAAAATGCAATCTAAAGTGTATGTAAGAAAAGGGTATTTTTGAGAGTTATCAAAAATAGAAGACCAAGAAGTACTTTGTTCTTCTTTTTTTTTAAATATATATTTTTAGCTTTTACATTTTGTATTCCCCTTGGGTAACCCACCACCAATTCACCCGTGATACATTTCCGTGGTCCCTTGTGTCCTTTTCTACTCCATTTTTTCATTTTGTGCCCTTATCTCCCTCCCCCCCCCCCCCCGCAAGTGTCTCTCTCCTATTTGGTTTCCCTATAAACCATTCGATATTTTTCTCTTTGTTTCTGGCTTGTTTTGCTGAGTATGACCCCCTCTAATTCCATCCATGTCGCTGCAAATTGCACGTGTTTATCTTCTTCGAATGCTGAATACTATTCCATTGTGTATATGTACCACATCTTCTTGATCCAGTCATCTATTTTTGGACATCTGGGTTACTTCCATACCTTTGCTATTGTGAACAGTGCCGCAGTAAACATACGGGTGCATGTATCCTTTTGGATTAGTGTTTTTGTGTCCTTTGGGTAGATTCCCAAAAGTGGTATTGCTGGGTCATATGGAAGCTCCATGTTTAGCAGTTTGAGGAATTGCCATACAGCTTTCCATAGTGGTTGGACCAGTTCACATTCCCACCAGCAGTGTAGAAGAGTTCCTTTTTCTCCACATCCTTTCCAGCATTTGTTGCCTGTATTTTTAATGTGTGCCATCCTCACAGGTGTGAGGTGGTAGCTCATAGTGGTTTTAATTTGCAGTTCCTTGATTATAAGTGATGTTGAGCATTTTTTTCATGTATCTGTTGGCCATTTGCTTTTCTTCTTTGGAGAAGTGCCTTTTTAGCTCTTCTGCCAATTTTTTGACTGGGTTATTGGCTTTGTTTTTGTTGAGTTGTGTGAGTACCTTGTAAATTTTTGTTATCAGTTCTTTATTGGATGTATTGTGTACAAAGATCTTTTCCCAGTTGGTAGGGTGTCTGTTTGTTTTGGTTAATGTCTCGTTTGCTGTACAGAAGCTTTTTATTTTGATGTAATTCCACCTGTTTATCTTGTCCTTCACTTCCTTCGCTTTGGGGGATGTGTCGTTAAAGATTTTGCTGAGATGTATGTGGTGTAGAGTTTTGCCTGTATTTTCTTCTGTAAGTTTTATGGTTTCAGGTCTTACGTCTAGGTCTTTTATCCATTTTGAGAGTAGCAGTTATCTTAACAGTTTGAAGTTTTTATTCTTTGGCCCAAAAAGTCAGTCTTTGAATATTATTATTACTTTGGTGCAGGGGCTTAAGTCTCAGCTCTGTCAGCAGCCACTGCAGCAGGAGTTTGATCCCCAGCCAGGGAACTTCCCACATGGTACAGCATGTACCTCCTGCTCGCCCACTGCTCCCCTCAGCAGTGTATTTCAGTTATTCCACTGGTTCTACTCCCCACTCTGTCTCTGGTGAATCCTCTTCCCCCCCCCCCACCATCTCTGGCCTACACCCCAGCTCTCGTGTTCATAAATAAATGAATATTCAAAAAAATATTATTACTTTGGGTAGTAAGTGTTTTCTCTGAAGCTTTTACTAAAATAAATTTCAAATGTGTACAAGAGGCTAATATACTATGGTAATAAGTTTTTCAGTGACACACACCTGAAATGTATATGTTATAATGTTAATTCAGTTTGGAAATGTAGACTCAAAGAAAATGAAAAAATATTAGAAGTTAAAATTTTTCTGATGGTAATCCATCCAGGTTCATAAATGTATAGTAGGTCCTTCTTAAATTGGCTTTTTTAAAATCAAGATTTATTTATTGATGCATACAAGAGCCAGAGGTGTATGTGGGGGGGGATGTGGTGAGAACATTCAGCAGAGACAGAGTGGGGAGCAGAACAGGCAGATCGACTGAAAAGTACACTGCTGAGGGGAGCAGCGGGCGAGGTAGGAGAGGTCTGCTGCTCCATGTGGGAATCTCCCTGGCCGGGTATTGAACTCATGCTGCAGTGGCTCTGGATAGTGTCATAGTGCTGCGCTTACTCCTTTGTGCCACCAGGGAAGCCCAGTGACTTCTCTTAAATTGCAGTCTTGGGTTCCCTATCTTTTTATCAATATTAATTTAAAAAGTTGTTATTTTATGTAAATAACAAAATGCCATCTTAAACATTTGTTAAGTGTAAAGTTCAGTAGTGTTAAGAATTTTCATTGTTGCTGTTAGGCCTCCTTGGTGGAGCAATGGGATAAGTCTCAGCACTTATGAAGCTATCTGCAGCCCCTGAAGCATGAGTTCGATCCCCGGCCAGGGAGCTTCCCACAGGGCACAGCAGACCTCTCCTGCCTCGCCCGCTGCTCCCCTCAGAAGTGTATTTCAGTAGATCTGTCTGTTCTGCTCCCCACTCTGTCTCTGGTGAATCCTCTCACCCATCCTCCATCCCACACTTCTGGCCTACACCCCAGTTCTTGTTTGTGTAAATAAATAAATCTTTTAAAAAAAAGGAGTTTTCATTGTTGTGCAACAGACTTACAGAACCTTTCCATTTTGAAAACCGAAATGCCATGCTAATTAAACAACTTTCCACTTTCCTCTTCATTTAGACCCTGACAACCACCATCCTTCCTGTTACTATGAATTTGGTTATTCATAATACCTTGTTCAGTCATACAGTAGAAGAATGTAGTACTTGTCCTTTTGTTGTTACTTATTTACTTAGTTGGTGTACTGTTCTCAAGGTTCATCTGTGTGACAGCACATAATAGGATTTCCTTTTTTTTTATGACTGAAAAGTATTCTATGGTATGCTATACAGTTTTTCAGTTGTCGGTTCACAACTGTTAGCTATTATGAATGAAACTGCTATGAACATTGGTGTACAAATATCTCTTTGAAATCTTTCAATTCTTTCACTGTACCTACTTAATCTTGGGATTGTTGGATCATGTGGTAATACTTTTAATTTTTTGAGGAGCTGTTGTGCTTTTTACATAGCAATTATACCATTTTACATTTTTACCAACTGGCACAAGGGTGGTTCCAGTTTCTCCATATCATCTTCTATACTTGTTGTTTTCTGTTTTGTTTTTTTTTAAATTTATATGGTAATCATCCTGTTAGATGTGAAGTGGCATCTCATTCTGGTTTTGATTTGTACTTAGTTTTGAAATCAAGAAGTTTGAATTCACTAGTGTTCTTACTTTCAACTTTAAGGGCACAGTTTTCTACTTTTGCAGAAATAGTAGGATTTGATACTGGTTGTATTAACTCTAGATCAGTTTTGGGCAGTGTTGATGTTTGTACAGTATTAAGTGTTCCAATCTGTAAATATGAGATTTCTTTCTATTTATTTACATCTAATTTATTTTAGCAAGTGTTTTGTAGTTTTCAGTGTAACAAGTTATCTCCTTGGTAAAATTTAGTAATAAAGTCTTTTAATTTTGATGCTATTGTAAATCACACCATTTTATTTCTTTTTCAGATTATAAATGCAATGCATTTTTGTGTGTTGACTTTGTGTCCTACTTTGCTAATTTTTTTTTAAGATTTATTTTTTATTCATACAAGAACAGGGGTGTAGATTAGAGATGAAGGGGGGTGAGAGGATTCACTAGAGACAGAGTGGGAAGCAGTACAGGCGGATCTACTGAAATACACTGCTGAGGGGAGCAGTGGGCGAGACAGGAGAGGTCTGCTGTGCCATGTGGGTTAGTTCCCTGGTTGGGGACCAAACTCCTGTTGTAGGGGCTGGCAATAGCTTGATAGACTGAGACTTTAATCCCTGTGCCACCAGGGAGGCCCTTCTTTTTCTTTTTTTGGTGTGGAATCTTTAGAATTTTCTGTAGAGAAGCTTATGTCATCTGTGAACAGAGGCCATTATTTCCTTTTCACTTTCTCCTTGTCTAATTGCTGTGGATAGATCTTCCAATACTATTTTGACTAGAAGCTGTGAAAGCTGCAATCATGTCATTTCCTAATCTTAGAGAAGCGCTCAGCCTTTTATCAGTGAATTTATGTATTGTCAGTTTGGAGAGCTCTGGTTTGTTTGACCCTGATAAAATGTCTTTCTCTTACCTTTCTCGTTACTGGAGGAAATAAAGGAATTCGTTGGAAAATTTGTGTTGGTGAACACTTAGGATGCTAGGGTGGGCCTGTGGTGGGAATGGGTGTCTATGTTTGCTTTTTTTTTGTTTTTCCAGAATGTGTGCCATTTGTATTTTGTTTTATAGAGGGATGGGGTTACAGCCGCTCTGTTGCCTGTTTTTAATGGTTGCCTTATCTCATCCCCCATTTATATCTTAATCTGTCATGGTTGCTAGGTTTTGTTGTCATGATTTTGTCCCTGATGGGCAGAGGTGTCATTTGGTTTCCAGGGACTCAGGTGCTATTACTTTGTTACTCATTTGTTTGGCCTGTACTTTTGCCTTACGCCTTTTCTTTCTTTTCCTAGCGAAGGTAATTTTTTCTTTTTAACCCCTCTTGTATCATTAGTGCTTGCAGAGAAGAACCTTCCATACTCCTACTTGGGACTACTTGTATTTCTGAGGGGAAGAGTGCCGCAAGTCTCAGTATTTAGAATATAGTCATATCTGAAACAAGGTTTTGTTTTTTGTTAAAGATTTATTTATTTTATGCATACAAACTGGGGTGTAGGCCAGAGGTGTGGGGTGCTGAGACGATTCACCAGAGACAGAGTGGGGAGTAGAACAGGCAGATTGACAGAAATACACTGCTGAGGGGAGCAGTGGGCGAGATAGGAGAGGTCTGCTGCGCCATGTGGGAAGCTCCCTGGCTGGGTATTGAACTCGTGCTGCAGTGGTTCTAGATAGTTTCACAGCGCTGCGCTTAACCTGTTGTGCCACCAGGGAGGCCCAAGGTTTGTTGTTGTTGTTTTTAAATTAGGGTCATATGTAATTGCTAAGTAGAATATTAGTATATTGGAACATCTTAATTGGTTCACATGGAATTTTGTTTCATCGCATTAATGTTTTACAGTGATCTGGACAAGTTTTCTTGTGACTACTAGTATATGAAGAGTAACAAAGCTGACTATCTTCAGATGTGCCTTTTTGTGTATCTGGTGATTGGTTTACAGGACAACTGTATTTTCTACTTTGTAAAGCTGTGTGAGAAGATGAAAAGTCATTAAAATGATGGATACATGAGAATGATTATATTTCATCTTTAATTTTTGGGAACTGATCTTTATTAGAATTTGAATACCCTTAGAACTTCATGTCAAAAGAAGCAGCATGAACCTCGTGGTTTAAAACTACGATTGACACTTGTTAGATGCAAATATTAATAGATGTAACTATGCTGATATTTTTAATTTGAATCAATCTGTTAATGACTTTGCTAATGTTTTGGGCATGAAGTTTCATATGTTTTGAGTAGTCTGCTTCTAATTTTGTTTTATTGGTAGTCTTATTCTTTGGTGCAAGATTCTGTACCACATTAGGTTTCTTAGGAATGCATATGTGACTTTGTAGCGTGTGCCTATACAGAGCTGTTGACATGTTTTCAATATACTACTCCTGACTTTGAGCTGCCTAGTTTTCCAATAACCAAATTTTTCTGGCTTTACATCAGTAAAGCCATTATAGCAGAGTATTTTCCTGTGCTTTCTTCTGTGTTATTTAGTGGATTCCAGTCTTATGTCTAAGTATTTTATCCATTTCGAGTTGATTTTTGAGTATGGTGTGAGAGGGTAGTCTCATTTTTCTGCATTCAGTCTTCCAGTTTTACCAGTACCATTTGTTGAAGAGACTTTTCCTTTCTCCAGTGTATATACTTGTTTGTTTGTTGTAGATTAACTGTCCATGTATGTGTGGGTTTATTTCTGGGCTCTCAATTCTGTTCCGTTGGTTTGTGTCTGTGTCCCATCATCATACATTTTTGATTACTGTGGACTTGTAATAACAGTTTCTCAAAGTTTTGGTCAAAGTTGATTATTTGGGGACTATTGTGGTGCCATATAAATTTCAATAATGTTTGCTCTATTTCTTTGAAGAAGTCCTTTGGAATTTTGTTAGGGATTGCATTGAATCTGTAAATTGCTTTAAGTCAGAAAAACATTTTTATGTTAATGCTTTGAGTCCATGAGCATGGCATTTCTTTCTGTTTACTTGTGTTCTATATCTTTTAGCAATAGTTTTTGTTGAATAGATCTTTCACCTCCTTTAAGTTTATTCCTAAGTGTTTAATCCTTTTTTGATGCTAATCTCAATGGGATTATTTTCTTGATTTCTTTCTCTTTTAGCTTGTCATTTGCATATAGGAATGAAACAAACTTTTTGTTGGTTTGTTAATATGGTGAATTACATTGATGGCTTTGTGTATGTTGTACCATCCTTGAGTTCCAGGAATAAATCTCACTTTGTCATGACATATGATCCTTTTAATGTATTGAGTTTGGTTTCCAAATATTTTGTTAAGGTGAGGATTTTTACGTCTGTGTTCATCAGGGATTGTTATGTAATTTTTTTTTTAAGATTTATTTTTGCATACAAGCTGGGGTGCAGGCCAGAGGTGTGAGGTGTTGAGAGGGTTCACCAGAGACAGATTGGGGAGCGGAACAGGCGGATGGACCGAAATACACTGCTGAAAGGAGCAGTGGGCGAGGACCGAGAGGTCTGCCATGCCATGTGGGATTCTCTCCAGCCAGGCATCAAACTTGTACCGCAGCAGACGACAGCTCCACAGCACTGCGTTAACCGGTTGGGCCACCAGCGAGGCCTTGTAGTTTTCTTTTTTATATGATATCCCTGTATGCTTTTGATAACAGAGTACTGTTGGCGTCATAGAATGTTTCGTGGCATTCTGTCTTCCTCAGTTTTTGGGAAGAGTTTTGGGAAGGGCTAGTTATTAGTTTGTATTTACAGGTTTGGTAGAACTTACTAGTGAAAAAATTTGGTCCCAGGCTTTTGTCTTATGGAGATGTTTGGATTACTGTTTCAGTTTCTTTGCTTGTGTAATCAAACTGTTCAGGCTTTCTATTTCTTCTTGATTCAGGCTTGGAAGGTTGTATGCCTGTAAGAATTCCCATTTCTTCCAGATTAAAAATATTTTCTTAAGCTTGAACAAGTCATTAAATAAACCAAGATTTATTTTCTTTGGTGAAAGCAATAAAATAGTATCTGAATATTTGTATTTAAAAATCTAGGATTTTGGTTTAAAGTATTGGCTTAGCATTATTCATAATGTAAAATTTTATTTTTTTTCTACTCTATTTCAGTATCAGATGTAGAAGGTGGTGATGGACTACAGCTCAGGAAGGAACATACTCTCAAAATATTTGCTTATATCAATTCCTGGACACAGAGGTATGCATCTTTAAACATTTTGAAGTCTAACCTTGTGAGTTGTATTTTAAATTGGCATTTTTTATCATCAGATTTTTCTTTTAAGGATGGGGAGTTGACTATGTCAATAAATGATAGTTTATCAATATTTATTGACTCTTCTTTCCTGGGGGCTATTCATGGTTTTGTTTTTAAAATGTGAGAATCAAAATTCATTATTTAACTCTATTATTATTTATAAAATTCTGAAAAGTAATTATTTTAAGAGGTCAAAGAAATTTTATGGCATAGCAGCAACCTGTAATAAACTTAACCCTTTAACAAAAATCATTATTGTTGTAGAAATCACTTTGACCCATCTAGAAGCCATTTATTGTTTCTTTTCCATAATGTGTATATTAGACCAGTTTTAAAACAAAACATGTATTGAGAATATATAGAATAAAACTTAAGGAGAACATGATCATTACTATTACTAATGTTTCTAGAAAGGATTTATAAATTCCTCTTTCTCAAGGTGATTTTAGCTGGTAATGGCTAAAAAACTTTTTTACTTTAAGCCTTTCCAGATTAAACTTCTTAGTCCTTCTAAAGTTTTTATGGGTAAAGACTGTTGAAGCATTGTGTGAAATGATCAATGAGCATGTTTAATATAGAGAGTGATACATAAATCAATGTTGTGATGCGCACCGTCTGTTAGATCATAGAGTTTACCAGGGTAGTTTAAGGTCACATATCACTTGTGCTACGGTAATAACTTTTTTTCTTACCTTTTTTTCCATCTTTCTGTCAGGAAAATTGGGACATTTATTTGTTCTGAAATTTATTTTAGATTTTAGCTATTTGAAACTAATGTGCCATTTTGGCACATCAGAGAGACCAGTTGGATCTCTTTTGACTAAGTTCAGTAGTGGTTGCTGAATAGGTAATTGGGTATTTCATAATAATAAGTTAATGATGTAAAATTAATGTAAGTAATCAAAATGATTTGCTGATCTGCGTTTGAATCAATTTAAAATTTATGTATTATAACTACAGCTAGGTGTCCAGGACAAAACTGTACTTCTAATTTCAGGATTTATGTGTATGTCACTCAAAATGAAATCTTGAAATACCATTTTCCTAATGTCTTACCACTAGTTGTTATTGGAGCTAGGTGGGAATTAGATTTTTTCCTATTCCTAGTCCACCTTTATCCTGGATTTATACTTAACAGTCCTGTGTCAGGAATTTTTAACCTTGAGTTTGTGGATGGGAATGAATTATAAAGGAAATTTTGATATGTACAATTGTAGGTTTCAACAGAAAGTTAAAGTTTTGCCTCTAAACTGTGGAGACCCTCTGCCTTTATTATTATTTTTAAAAATTTTTATTTTTATTAATGCATAGAAGAACTGGGGTGTAGGCCAGAGGTGCGGGGAGAGGATTCACCAGAGAAAGAGTGGGGAGCAGAACAGGCAGATCTACTGAAATACACTGCTGAGGGGAGTAGCTGGGTGAGACAGGAGAGGTCTGCTGCGCCATGTGGGTTAACTCCCTGGCCGGGATTGAACTCATGCTGCAGTGTCTGGTGATAGCTTGGCAGTGCTGACTTTAACTCCTGTGCCACCAGGGAGACCCCTCTGCCTTTATTTACAGCTCCAAAATGTAGTTTCAGGAGTGTGATCTTGGAGCCACATTGATGTGGGTTCCAGTTATACTTAATCACATGTGTGCTGGGTGACTATGGCAAATTAATTTGTCTAAGCGCTCACTTCCTCATTTGTGAAACTAAGAATCAAGCTACCACAATGCTAGTAGGTTGTGAAGAAACAAAGTATGTAGCGCAATATTTTGAAAAAAGAGCTTCATAAACATCTGTTTTAATTAAAATTTTTTAGAAGTTTTAGAAGATGAAATATAAATTAAATGGTTTATGCAGTAAAGCTTGAAAAAAACAAAGTGGAAAACTCGTTTGTAACATTTATGATTTTATTCACATATTGATAGGTATGAAAGTTTTGGGCTGGTAACAAAAGTAGAATGTAACATTCTGCTTGGGTAATAAAGTGTTTTCAGACTGGTAATAATAAGGGTAGGACTGAGAACAAAATAAGATAAACTCAGATACCAGAAGGAGAGTAGTATGTATGATATTAGTGTATAGATACACATAATACTGAGTTTAAAAAGTAAAATAGTAGGAAAAGACCTATAATAAAAAAGTCTTATTTCCTCAGCCCCAGTTCTGGTTTCAACTCTTTCAGTTACTGGTTTTGATACTAGTCTTTGTATTCTGAAATAATACTATATTGCTATTGTTTTATTATTGATTTTAGCTGTAATCTATGAATTTCTTTTTCTGATCTGTGATTTCAATGTTTCCCCCATGCTCTTAATTGCATTTTACCAGTTTTTGTTTTTAAAGATTTATTTATTTATGCATACAAGCTGGGGTACAGGCCAGAGGCATGGGGCAGCGAGAGGGTTCACCAGAGACAGAGTGGGGAGCAGAACAGGCAGATGGATGGAAATCCACTGCTGAGGGGAGCAGCGGGAGAGGCAGGAGAGGTCTGCTGCGCCATGTGGGAATCTCCCCTGCCGGGTTTCGAACTCAAGTCACCAGTTGCCGACAGCTCCACAGTGCAGCACTTAACCGCCGCACCAGCATTTTACCAGTTTTTCAGGTAGTTCTAAAACTAAAAATACGGCTCAGTGATGAGCTAAAAAAGGTTCTGTGGCTCACTTTTTTATCTTAGAAGATACAAATTTCTCACTTTTGTAACCTCTGTTATTTTCTTGGAGTATACTGCCTTACCTTTTGTTTGACTAATCTTTGAGATGTGGATCACTAATTCTTTACAAGCTTTCCAACCTTTCTTATAGTACTGGTTCTTATATTTCTATGCATCATTCGATTACTTACTCCTCTTCCCTAATTTCCTTTGGCTTTAATCCTCTCCTAACTCTATTGATTCCTCAATAGGATAACTAGGGTTACTAAACAAGGATGACCTCTTTAGGTCATCCTTGAAATTCCTTTTGCTTTTCTACTGTTTTGTATCTCCATTTCCTGGATTCCATGTTATCATGGAACATGAAAGATAATTTTAGACATTTCAGGCCTAAAAGTGTCTTTTCTGCACTTACACTTACTGATAGTTTTTTTTTAAGATTTATTTTTATTTATATTTATGCATACAAGAATTGGGGTGTAGGCCAAAGGTCGGGGGGAGGAAGGATTCACCAGAGACAGAGTGGGGAGCAGAACGGGTGGATCTACCTGAGATACACTGCTGAGGGGCGCAGCTGGTGAGACAGGAGAGGTCTGCTGTGCCATGTGGGTTAGCTACCTGACTGGGCAGGGAACCTGTGCTTCTTGTGGCTACAGATGGCTTGATAGTGATGAGATCCCTTTGTGCTACCAGGGAGGCCCATTTACTATTAGTGTTTGTTGGATACAGAATTCTAGGTGAAAAGTGACTTTTTCTTTCTCTCAATATCTGAAGGTATTACTGTGTTTATTCTAGCTTCCAATATTTCTTTGGGAGAGGTATTGGCTACTTGTATTTCTGAGCTTTTCCTTGTCATTCTTCTCACTCTTCCGGAAAGCTTTTAGGATCATTATAAACAGCCCTCAGCTTCTGGAGTTTCATAATACATGTTTTGATGGTTCTTGCATTCTAAAGCTTTTTTAATTTTATAATTTCTTTGTCTCTATATTTACTACTTGTCTTTTGGAACTTTTAGTCAGAATTTTACCTCCTTGCTTGATGGTTTTATTATTTGTTCCTGCTATCTTTGTCTATTCTTTCTGGAGAAATTCTTGTTTTACCTTCTGGACATTTTTTTGAATTTTATGAATTGCAATAATTTTACTTGGCTGTAAAATTGTGGCTGATACATGTGTGAAAGCCATCTGACATATATTTGTACACTTTTATTCAAGAACTCTATTTTGTAATTTTAATGCATTTTAAGTATTTTATTCTCAATACAGCAGTAGTGTTTTTTGTCTCTGAGTATATAAAGTTAAAAAGTCAATCTTTTTTCTTCCTGCATTTTACTTCCTTCCCTTTTTTTGTTTGTTAGGTCTCCCCTTGGTTCTGTCAAGTCTTTTTAAAATATTCCTGTTCTTGGCTAATCTTACATGGTTAAAGGAGGGCCACTAAAAAGCTGAAAGTTCTCTGTACATGGGCCATCTCAGACATTAGCCGTTCTATTTGATAGTTAACGTTGAACAGTTTTCTTACCAGGGATAAGTGAACTTTTCTGTCAGATTGTTTACATTCTCTAAGAGATAAATACCTTTGACCTTGAGATGTGTTAGTCTGGTTGTAGGGTATGGGAAGGGTATTTGGGGAAGTTCACCTTTCAGTCATAATTTCACTTAATTCTCTTGTGTTCTGAGGTTCTTCAGTATCTAGTATTCCTGAGTTTATCTTACTCACTCTATCTATAGGAAAACTTGTTTTGATTGGTCATTTAAGAATAGTATCTGGGTTGTCTGGTTTGGGAACCTGCAGGTTTTAGCTGTTTCTTTCAGTTAGTCCTATTTTTTGCCTCTTGACTTGTTCCTTTCATAGGTATGTGATTCTCTTGTGAGCCATTCTAGTGTTTGGGGAGGTGGTGAGGGGTGGTGGATCTTTTCCTGATGTATTCCTCTGTAACCTCTTAAAGATTTATTTCTTCCTCTATGATCTCTGACTACTCCATTTGTATCATCCAAAATTTGTTGCTATCATCTTTTCTTCCATTACACTGGTCAACAAATTTTTACAAAAGTCATGTTACTGAAATAAAATTAGTCATTGCCTATCAAATTGTATGTGTTCAACACGAATATGACAGTCAGATTCTAATTTTGGCTCTAGTTTTTTTTGTAATGTGCAATAAATGGATGTTTACATCACAAAATGCATGCCAATAGTAGTAGGCCTACGGTTAATACCTGTAAAAAATCAAGTCATAGACGACTACTTAGATTTCTTCACCTGTTTCTTGTACAGCTATTCAGGAGTATCACCGGGGAGTGTCCAGCAGTAGTCAGCCAGCATTGTAGTGGGCCATTTCCCCTGGTATCTCTGTTCCATTGATGCCATATCTTGATGAAAACATTCACCATGTTCCTCACTAACCATACCACAGTTTTCAGGGAAGAAATCCAGATGGGAATGAAGGAAGTGGATCTTTAGAGTCATATTGCAGCCACGTTTCTCATACTGCATCAGCATGTCTTCTACTAGTTCCTTGTAGTTTTCTGCCCTACTTTCCCAAGAAAGTTTGTAGACACTAGGTGAAAAGCATTCCATGCTTGTTTCGCATCACCCTGCAGCAAGTTGTTGACCCGGTCATCTTTGAAGAGTTCTTGAATCTGAGAACCCACAAAAACTCCCTCTTTAATCTTTGCTTCGTTTTCGATATAAAATAATTGTGACATCATCTTCTGGAAGATTCCATTGTTGGAGTCTTGATCCTAGCAATTCTGCCTTGTTCTTGGATAAGTCCAAATCACGAACCAGGTCATTTAGTTCTTCCTGTGTTAGTCTGTGTGGGGTTGATGATGCACCAAAGTGAAGGTGTGGATCACTGCATGCTGATGGAACAGGAGAAGAACAGGTCAGCTCACCCTTGTCCTCATCAGATGAATCAAGAGAATATTGTGCTGGAGGTTCTGGAATAGGAAGTCCCTCACCATGTGGAACTGGTCTCAATGCAGACAATGTTTGGGTAGACTATTCTCTACTTCTTTTGCTTAGTTATTCCTCTGGAAAGAGGAGGAACCAAGCAGAAATAACAGCCTTTTATGTGGTTGCTTGACTCTCTCCACACCATGGGGACTGCAGAGGGCATTGATGGTCTTTTGCTATTGAACCACTGTGAAAGCTGTGTTGTACATGTAGCACAGCATAGATGCGGGGCCCAAGGCTTGTCTTGGTCACCAGCCTTGCATCCGAAGTCAAGATGATAAGCCTTCTTCACTTGAGAAGTGATACTTTTCTTCTGGTTGGCAAATGTCACTTCCCCACAAATAGAGCAGAAATTGTCCATTCTGTTAATGCACTTTCGAGGCATGACTGTTCTGTATTGTGCCTAAATGGATAAAATAATAACAGTTCTATGGAACAGTAGCTTACACTGTCTTGCACAAAGTCTGAAATATTTTCAATGCTCCACCTTTCCGACAGGGCTTTCTATAGTGCACTGCTGACGTCAGCCTACTTCAGCAGCCGCCTGGCAGTAGTATTGCACTGCATCAGAAAATTATGCGGTCAACTCTGGATGATATGTGCATGATGGTATTATGCAATGTGATGCAATATTACATCATTCTAGGACTGATGTAGGATATTGTTGCAGTCCTACTGGATAAATTGACACAAAATGAATTATATGAAATACCTTCAAAACTAGAAGTAACAAAAAATTTTCAGTTATATTCATGTTCAGCACACCAAACTACTACAGATTATGGCCTTTTTAAGTCAGTAACGATCTCAATGTTGACTGGTTTTCTTAACGGAGGTATGTCTTCTTTTCCTTTATTAGTATTTTAGTATATTTGTAGTGGGATTTAGAACAAAAAATAAATTTATGTGTAAAATCAAGCTAGACTTAATTAAAAGTGAAAAACTTGTTTTTTTATTTAAAAACAAGTTTCCCCCTTGCATTGTGGGTATGATTTTTGCAGAGAAATGTTGTATTGAGAATTCAAGTATCTATAGACTTAATAGAATTGAGTGCAATAAAATAAAATGTAAGTTATTTAATGCCTAATTATTGTACAGATAAATGTGTGTGTGTATCTTCACTATTACTCTCAGTTCTGGAATTTGTATATTTTGGGTCTGTAAGGACCTAGACCCAGTTTCCTGTTACTTTATTGATATATCATTTCTGTCTTTGAAAATTGGTGTCTTAATTATCAAACAGCTAACTGCCTATTTCCTAACAGTCGCTTTTAAAAGTAAAATTGACAGTCTGTTATTGGCTTTTCTAACCGAAATCTGACTTCAGGTTGGTTTTTTTTTTTTTTTTTCTGGGAACTTAGAGTCCATTTTCACTAAAGAAAGATGTTCAGTATGTGTGATTCTTCACTTCACTTTGAACATAGTTTTTCGTAAACCTAAGGAAGAATCTGTTCGTCAGAGAAACTTTAGGAGTAATGTGTTTATATTCCTTCTTGTAGAAATTGTGTTAACACAGACATTTAGAACTGAAGGAAACCTAAGAGTTAAATCCCCCTTTCATTTCCCCCCCCTTTAATTTTGCCACCAAGAAGACAGGCCTGATGTATCATTTACCTATTTCTGTGTAGTAAATGATTGATTCCAAAGGAGTGTCTTGACAATAAACATTTATTATCATCGGAATTTCTATGACAGGAATTTGGAAGTGGTTTAACAGGTTGGTTCTGGCTTAGTTTTCTCATAAGGTTGTAGTCAACAATGTTGGCCATGGTATAGTAATCTGAAGACTTACTTGTACTTGGAGGAGGAGCTGCTTCCAAGTTGATTCATTACATGGTTAGAAAGTTGATGTTGCTTGTTAGTGGGAGGTCTCAGTTTTTCCTCCTGTGGATGTCTCATGGGCTCCTTAAAAATGTATTTACAGCATGATAGCTGGTCTCCTTTAGAGAGTAAATGATCCAAAAGAGAGCAAGGAATAGGTTACTGTATTTTTTTCCTTTTTTAAATCATGGAATCTTTGCTTATGGTTTTCTGCAAAGGTATTCTGATGAAGTATTTTTATTTTATACCTCTAGCTAGAACTATGTTGTTAATCATACTGTAGTTAACACTTATAACGCATCAACTGCTGTATTTACACCTAGCTTAGTACATACACAAGTAGGGCCCACATATAAATATGTCATGGAAGAGTAAAGGTCATCATCTAAAACAAATGACCAAATCTTCCTCCTCATGTTAAATGACTCAGTTTTTGCAAACTTCGTAAAGACAGAAATAAGCCATTATTTTATGAAATGTGAAATGATCCATTGCTTTTATGAATATTCCCCCCCTTATTTTTCAGAAATAGCAATGTCTTTTATGACCTAGTCTCAGATGTCACACACTGTCATTTCTGCCACATTCCATTCATTAGAAGCAAGTCATTAAGTCCAGACTATATTCAAGGGGAGGAAAATTGAGCAGAATATTAAAGAGTTTGTGGCCATTCATCACATCTACCACAACTGGAGAGATGACATTACTCTACATGGTCATACAGGGAGTTGGTGATATATTTGGACTATAATATAAATATTATATTATTTGATAATATTACTAGTTGCAGATTATAATAGCTGTTTAACTGTCATCCATCATTTCAATACAGTTATTGTAACCAGCTACTTGTGTGCCATTCCTTTTGATTATCTACCATATACTAGGCATTATGCAAACGTGCTTAAGAGAATTTGATTTGTGTTCTCTTATTTTCTGACTAATTCTTGTAGTTTTCATTATTTTTTATTGGAGCTCTCTGTTGTGTGTGTTGTTTCTAAATGCTTCTGATCTGTCAAGTAGGATATGAGCACCTCTCAAAGTAGTGTTCAAGCAAATTGTTAAATTTAAAAAGCAGCTTTTTTTTTTTTTAAAGATTTATTAAGCATACAAGAGCTTGGGTATAGGCCAGAAGTGTTGGGGTGGGTGGGTGGGTGAGAGGATTCACCAGAGACAGAGTGGGGAGCAGAATAGGCAGATATACTGAAATACACTGCTGAGGGGAGCAGTGGGTGAGAAGGAGAGGTCTGCTGCGCCATGTGGGTTAACTCCGTGGCTGGGGATTGAACGGGTGTTGCAGTGGCTGCTGTTAGCTTTATAGGCTGAGACTTAATCCCTTGCGCCACCAGGGAGGCCCCAGCCTTTTCATTGGTTGAAAACAGAACCTTTTATGTAAAATAATGTTATTGTCACTAGTAAAATATTATACTATAGCCTTTGCTAATGCAAACTAAACATATATTGAATACTCAGTATTTAGAGAAGCAATGATATATGCATGGTTTTTATTCTAAAATAATTCTTTATGTGAAAGGACAGATAGTACACACATAAACCTGAGTATGATCTGTCAATCTAATGCCATATTTTACTAATTAAAGTACCAATTATGATGGGATGCCACCTTTAGAAATTATTATTATAAATTAGTAAGTTAATTATAAGTGCAGCCCCATCAGAAAAGAAGAAATAACAAATTTGAAGTCTAGAGAAAAAAAAACATTTTAGCATTTGCTTTTGTTTTTAAATTATATATTAGACTATATTGTTGCCTCTCTTGGAAGCATTAATTTATTGAACTTTTTTTTTTTTCTGTTATAGGCAATGTCTGTGCTGCTTCAAGGAATATAAGCATTTGGAAATTTTTAACCAAGTAGTGTGTGCACTTATTAACTTAGTGATTGCCCAAGTTCAAGTGCTCCGGGACCAGCTTTGTAAACATTGTACTACTATTAACATAGATTCCACGTGGCAAGATGAGAATAATCAAGCAGAAGAACCACTGAATATAGAAAGAGAGTGTAATGAAGGAAGTACAGAAAGACAAAAATCAATAGAAAAAAAATCAAACTCTACAAGAATTTGTAGTCTGACTGATGAGGAATCTTCAAAGAGTTCTGATCCTTTTAGCTTATGGAATACAGATGAAAAGGAAAAACTCTTACTATGTGTGGCAAAAATTTTCCAAATTCAGTTTCCCTTATATACTGCTTACAAGCATAATACTCATCCTACTATAGAGGTATGTAAAAATAGACATTGTCAGTTTTAAGTAATACTGTAATACTTATGTTGGCAGTTTTTCATTTATGAGGGAAAACTGAAGATAGCTCTATTATTGATGGAAAAATTAATAAAAATCACCATTGTTAAAAATTCCAGTTTTCTTCAGATCATTTTTATAGCAACTTGTGTTAAACATTTCCTTCAGCATAGTCTTTTTAAAGAAATATATATAAACTGAACTAATACAAATTGAATTGTTAGGATCTAAATATTTGCTTTTGTAGTTCTAGGCTCTTATGGTGAGTCTTTAATAATGTAATGATTGAGGGAAGAGAAGCACTTGGAATTTTGAATTTCTTTCTTAGAAATGTAGGCAACAGAATTTGAAATTCTTTGTCAAGGGAAAAAGCATAACAAATTACCTCTAACTGCTATTTTTAAGTAATAGAATTTTCCTTTGTAAGTTAAGATGCTTCACTTACTTTATTGATGATATTTTCCAGGCCTTACTAGAATTTAGTAACCCACCTTAGATTTATTTTAATAATGATCTTTCTTTTTGCACAGAGTGGGAATTGGGACAGTTAGGTGGTCATGTATTAGTGACCAAACAGCGGTGTTTGTTATTTCTCATGATTTTGTGGGTTGTTTAGGCAATTTCTTAACTGACTGTGTGGCTTCAATTAAGCTTTTGCATTTACTTAAAAGGCTGGATGGACTTGAAGGTCCGAGATGATCTTACTCATGTCTCACAGTTGGTGCTGGCTGTTGTCTTTGCTTCCTTGGGTTTTCTCCACATGGCCTCTTATTCTCCACTAGGGTGTACTGGCTTCTTTACATGGCAGGCTTAGCATGGATTCAGGATGGCAAAAGTGGAAGCTATTAAGGCCTCTTAAAGTCCAGCTTCTGAAACTTATTATTAATGCTGCCACATTCTGTTGCTTGAAGCAAACCACAAGGGCAGTCCAAATTCAAAGGGGTGTGATGTTGACTCCATTTCTGGAAGGGAGGAGAGGTAAAGTTTTACTTGAACTTTCAAGTACTTTGTTTTTCTGTGTGTCTGGGATGGAAAGTTGTGGACATTAATAAATCTGCATGCCTTTTTTTTTTTGTCTGTTGCTACTTTTCTGCTTATTTGCTCTATAACTATCTTAGTGGCTTTTCTAACTTCTTTCGTCATGTAAAAAATAAAGTCTTTTACTGAAAATATTTTCATGTTGAATTGAGGCTGTTTAAAAACATAAGCCTAGGAGGTGGATATTATCCTATTAGAAGTCTTTTATAAGAATATTTTAGATCAGATTGTTCTCTTTTAGACTTCCCATATGGAAATGTTTTAACCTCTTGACAGTCTAATGATCTCTGATTTTTATTAAACATTGTGAAACAAATATCATTTTAGATTCCTTTGTCAACAAAAAGGGAGTTCATTACTGCAAAACTTCTGAAATTTAAGAATACCATGTAAATAGTGTTTTAATGCCTTAAATTGATAATTTAAAGATGTTAAAAGTTAGTTTGGTCAGGTACCTACATAATGAAATTTATGGCAGATTTCTTAAAAATAAATTTTCTCAAAAATCTCAGCAATATTAAATTTGCTATTTTGTTCCTAAATTGATTAGCTCATCAGTTTTTTTATGATTTTCAGAAATGATAATCTCTATATGTAGCGATAGTCATACTCCCTTACACTTTACCTTTTTGAAATAACGGGCCTTATTCATTTTTTAAAAAGATTTATTTATTTATGCATACAAGCTGGGGTACAGGCCAGAAGTGTGGGGCGGTGAGAGGGTTCACCAGAGACAGAGTGGGGAGCAGAACAGGCAGATCCGACGGCAACACATTGCTGAGGGGAGCAGTGGGCGAGACAGGAGAGGTCTGCTGCACCATGTGGGAATCTCCCCAGCCGGGTGTAGAACTCACTTTGCCACTGCTGACAGCTCCACAGTGACAGCTCCACAGTGCAGCGCTTAACCGCTGTGCCACCAGGGAATCTCTTCTTCTTCTTCTTCTTCTTAAGGAACATTCCATGTGATTATTTGGTTGAAAATAATGGTTTCATGAGGTCTTTCTGGTAAAATTCTAATATAAGACACTCTTTAGTAAAGGAAATTTCTAGAATTCTACATTCTAAAGCATAATTGTTTCCTTTTACAGAATTTATATTTACTGCTTAAATATTCTGATTATAATAGTTTCCCAAGTTTCTAATGTTTGAAAAATGAGCAGTTAAAAATACTCTCAAGTTTCTAGTTTCTATCTCAGTGGTCATGTGATTAAATATTTTAAGAGTCTCAAAACCTTGGTAGCATACATATATTACATAATTATGTGTGTGTATATACATGTAAACATATTTTAAAGTATAGCACTACTTGCTATGTGATACTAGCGTTAGCTAGAAATATTATTGACCCCACTTTTCTAAAAGGAGATAGTTCATCTAGTCTTACCTTCATACTGCTGTGCTATCCTTTCTTGATTAAAGTGTTTGGGTTTTGATGTTTAAGAGGCATAAACAGGCCAAGACTCTCAGATGAAGATGATTCAATATTCATTTTATTTTGATAGAAATATCAAATTGACTTTAAAAATTTAGTTGACATTTATTTTATACGAGGGAGCTAGCTTATAGAAGTTTGCACAGCATGTTGCTAAGAGTTCGAGAATTCAGTTAGTATTCTTCTAGACTGCTTATTTCAAACTATTCACTTGTAGCTGTTGTACCCATTTCCAACAGTGAATAGGATGGAACTTGAACCCTTTCTATTTCTCTTTCCTTCCTCTCCAAACTTCCTCGCCAACCTACATACTTTTAAAGATGTAGTAATAGGAAGTATTCAGGTTACAAGTGTTTTGGGGTGCCAGTTGTATTCCTTTCTTAGTCCTGAGTAATCTTAAATGTAATTCTATGAAAAGAAACATCACCCTGGTTTTCTTAAGTAGAGTGAAAATATAAAAATTGTGGAAACTATTTACTGCTGTCTGTTCGAAGTATGTATAATGTGATCAGGCAGATTAAATACAAACATATTTTACAAATCTGAATTTAGGTGTTCTCTTTTGTAACTTTTTATTAACTTTTTTCCTCATCTGTTTCTAAATTTTAAAAAAAAGTGCTTTTAGTTCATTTTTAGGCGTGCACAATATAACAAATTTTAGTATATGCCCTAAGTTATATAACCATTGCGACTATCTGATTATAATACACATGGCTTTTTTTAAAAGCAATATTTCACTCCTTACCCACTGGCCTTCAGCTTATGTTGTCAACATGGAGCAGCATTTACTACTCTCTAGTTAATTTATTTCTCTTTAAAGTAATAAGCAAATTCCTCTTTTTAATTCTAGAAATAGAGTGCCATCTTAGTAAATGTAAGATTTTGGGGAAAAAGGTTAAATTTCCCTCATAGATTTCTTAAAGCCTTTTCAAGGATCATCAATAACTTTTGAAAGAAAAAATGTTGATTTAACTTTAAGGGCAACTGTCTAATGTTCCATGGTTATCTGTAGATCTCTGTATGCTACTAAAAATGAGGTTATAGTTTTAATGTATCCAGAGTAGAAATATGAAATGGTAAAACAGTTGTTCTGAGTTATATCAAAGTAGATATAACCAAGTCTGAAAGTAATATTTTACACATCACAATAGAATTCTGTTGAATTTTCTGTTGTGTACATGTTAGACACTGGAAGTCCTGACTCCAGTTTAATATTCCAGCATGGTTTACCTGCATAAATCCATATTTAATAATACCATAGTTCTTCTGGACTTTTTGAAGACCATGAAAAGGTTTGGTGAGATAACTTAAAGCTTTAGTTGTGGCCCTGATATGGCAGTAAAGGCTATGGATAGATATAGGAAGTTTAGAATGCTGGCTTTGTTGACAGATATTTTCACCTTTCTTAAGTATGGTTTTTAATAATTTTGAAGTGTTTTGTCAAGCTTGTTAAGCTCTCAGTTGTTTTCAAAGTTTATTTTAGTGGTGGGACTTAAATATATAAAACAGATAATAGTAATGAATGATGGGTTCCTTTGACAGCTAACTGTTTTCAGATGAAGGTCTGTTTATAAAAGTTAACATTTTCATTGTGATTGAAAAATATGGGATATATAAAATATAGACATAAAGGTCTTGTACTTCTGCTTTTTTTATCCCTCAATAAACCATTGTTGAAAACTTTGATATTTCCAGACATTTAAAAAATTGTGATAAATTGTATTCATAAATGTTATTAAAAATATAAAAGATAATCTCTTATGCCTCTACTGATGGTTGTACCTTGTTTATTAGACAGCTTTTTAAAGGTATAATTTGCCACAAAAATCACTTGCTTACAGTGTATGATTTAATTGTTTTTAATATAATCAGGAGAATTAAAATATGCTTTGGAATTAAATCATTAACTTCAGTTAGGAGTATCACTTCAGTTCCTAATGAGAAGCAATTATAAAATCGGAGATTTTATAAAATCATTTTTTACCAGATTGTATTTTTAAAAGCTTTTTCACATAGTAGTGTGATCTTACTATGTTTTACCTTTTTTTTTCCCCTTTAATCAGGATATATCAACCCAAGAAAGCAACATATTAGGGGCATTCTGCGACATGAATGTGAGTGTTTTATCTTTTTTTCATTGTCAGGCTTATGGAAAATTTTGGCTTTTATGTCATTTTAATTTATTGTCTGATCAGTACCTTTCCAGTGTTGATGATAAAATTATTCCTGGTAAGTTTTAAAATGATACATGTTCTTTTTTCCCCTGCAGGATGTAGAAGTACCACTGCATTTGCTTCGTTATGTATGTTTGTTTTGCGGGAAAAATGGCCTTTCTCTCATGAAGGATTGTTTTGAATATGGAACTCCTGAAACGTTGCCATTTCTTATAGCACATGCATTTATTACAGTTGTATCTAATGTAAGTATTGTTTGGAATTGGATTTAGTCTTGGGAACATTATCTAACATTTTAATAACATGAATTTTTTGTCTAGAAAGGCAGGTTCTGAATGACTTGCACATACAGTAGTTTTTTTTCCTAGATTATATTTGAAAAAGTTGAATATAGAGGCCTTTTAATGGCCTTTATTATAAAAATGGAATTGTCTTTATTATAAAAATGGAATTGTATAAATTGAGTCAAATATGTAAATTCAGTCATTTGCCTCTTTTCTCTAAAATGTAAGATAAGTAGCTATGCACAAAAGTATTACTGACTTTGTTTGCCTAGGATTTTGTAATAGGAAATTTTTGATTTTGTAGAGTATTTGGCTTCTTAAATGATGGTTAGCCTTGATTACTACTACAATATGCCAGACTTCCCTCTGTATTACAAGGAAAGGCCTATTGTTTCTTTGCCTTAGTAAAAAAGGTAATTCTTTTGTATGTTACCAATGTTAAACATAGAAGTATAGAAACAGATACTTTTACTATCTGTATATTAAAATTTAGCCTTTAATAATCTTTTCTAGCCATCATTTAAAAAGTTGGTATGAAAGAACTTTAAGCCTAACTTTTCTAAAGCCTGAGTTTGTGCATTAACGGGATTACTTTAATAACCACTGTGAAATATTTAAAATTAGATTGAAAAAGAACTCAACCAAATACTTCGTTTCATTGTTTCAATGACATTCTCTTTGCAGTGAAGTAGTAGCACATTGGAAAGGGCACTGACTTTTGACTTGAGTATCTGTACCTCCATGTTTGAAATAATTTGTTATCAAGGTTATTTTTAGTCCCCAAATTCCTTGCTTGCTGAACATCTTCAAAATATTACATGTAATGGCAAAAGAGCATGTAGGTTAAGAATGTAAAAATGATCATCTAAATTAGGAAATTATTGTAAGATTTTAAGATAGATTTTACACTCTTATTATAGAACCTGATACATATTAAGCACTTAGTGATTGGTGGCTGTTGCTGATTTTAGTCATTATTTATTAGCCTTGGGGTTAAGTCTTCAGCATTATCACCCAGTATGACCTGAGCCTGATTTCAGTCCCAGTCAGGGCCCACATACGACACAGCAGACTTCTCCTGTCTCGCCTGCTGCTCGCCTTAGTAGTGTACCTCAGTCACTCCGCCTGTTCTCCCCTCTCTGGTGAATCCTCTGACCCCTCCCCCCTCACCTCTGGCCTACATCCCAGTTTTTCTATGCAAAAAAAAAAAAGAAAGCAGCTCATCAATATTTAGCACAGGTTAGAGTAGTAGAGTAGTAGAAACTTCCTCATAGAAGTTTCCTCACTGAGACCCAAAGTTAGTTATAGTATTCTGCCTGGGCCCCCAGCTCTTTCCCTTAGTCACCTCAGACATAACACTTTTGATTAAATTAAAAGTGACAAAGTCTACAAACTTTTTAATAAATAATGCAGTGGTTATGGACTTTATTAACATTTATGAAATGCAAATGAGACTTATTAAAGAAATCGCATGAATATATGCTTCCAGAAACAGATATGACAAAATATTAAGAGATATAATCAGAGTTGCAAACTTGTAGGGATTGAAGTAACATGTCAGAAGACAAAAATAACAATTTCTGAAAGCTCATTATCCTAAGATTGCTTTTACAGAAGCATTAACAAGGACTATTTAATAGCAGAATTTAGGGTAAGGATATAATCCATTCGCAGATATCCTGCACTGTACAGGAGAGTGGGGTGACAGCTCTGTTTTCATTTTGCCACTTTGTGAAAACTACCATTGTTTTACTGATTGCCATTTGCTTTCTACAATTACAGGGAATTGGGACTTTTTTTCTTTATTCATGAGGTTTTTTAACATATACAGAAGAGGGCTACTAGAATTCTAGTAAATACTAAGAGGGAGAAAAAAACTGAGAAACTTAAAGTAAGCAAAGAAAAACATATACTCCAGGATTAATAGTATGGAATTTTGTTCTTACAATATTTTGCACTTGCAGTAGTAGTAAAGAATACAGATTTTTTTTTAAAGATTTATTTATTTATGCATACAAGCTGGGGTACAGACCAGATGTGTGGGGCGGCGAGAGGGTTCACCAGAGACAGACTGGGGGAGCAGAACAGGCAGATCGACGGAAACACACTGTTGAGGGGAGCAGCGGGCGAGGCAGGAGAGGTCTGCCGCGCCATTTGGGAATCTCCCCGGCCAGGGGTCGATCTCGTGTTGTTGCTGCCAACAGCTCCACAGTGTAGCGCCTAACCTCTACGCCACCAGGGAGGCCCTAAAGAATACAGGTTTTTATAGAAGCATAGTCCTGGGTTAGAATTACACCTACTAGTACTATGTAAGTTTGATAAGCCTCAAATTTTTTCATCTCTAAGAATGGGAATATTAAAGGGCTTCGTAAGTGGTAGCTCGTCTATTAGATTTTTTTCCCTTCTGTTGTTGATATTTTTTTCTTCACTGGTCATTTTAATTTAAATATATTATTCATGTCTTTGTCCCAAAATTAAAGGCTTCTTTGTGCTTATTTTAGTTTTCATCCCTCTCCTGTGTCTTGCATAAAACTGAATCTTTTAACCTTTAAATAGTTTTGAAATGTAACATTGATATAGAAAAGTACAAAAATGGTAATATACGGCTCCATGATTTATTTATTTTTATTTTTATTATTTTTTAAGATTTATTTATTTATACATGCAAGCTGGGGTACAGACCAGAGATGTGGGGCGGCGAGAGGGTTCACAGAGACAGAGTGGGGAGCAGAACAGGCAGATCAGAAATACACGGCTGAGGGGAGCAGCGGGTGAGGCAGGAGAGGTCTGCCGCACCATGTGGGATTCTCCCCAGCCAGGTGTCGAACTCCCATTGCCGCTGCCGACAGCTGCACAGCGCAGCGCTCAACCGCTGCGCCACCAGGGAGGCCCCTTATTTATTTATTTTTAAAGATTTATTTTTTATTTATACATACAAACTGGGGTACAGGCCAGAGGCGTGGGGTGGCAAAAGGGCTCACCAGAGACAGCGGGTAGCAGGACAGGCAGATCAGAAATACACTGCTGAGGGGAGCAGCGGGCGAGGCAGGAGAGGTCTGCCGCACCATGTGGGATTCTCCCCGGCCAGGCATCAAACTTGCGTCGCCGCTGCCGACAGCTCCACAGCTCAGCGCTTAACTGCTCCACCACCGGGGAGGCCCCTACTCCATGATTTATTACAGTGAATACACCATTTAGCCACTCCCCATGCCAAGAGAAAACATTGTCAGATCCTCAGAAATCCCTTATCTTTCCAAGTTAATGTCCCATCTCTTTGTCCTTAATGGTAAACATAATTCATATTTTTCGGGTGATTACTTTCCTGCTTTTCTTTACAGTTTTATCAGCTAAGAATTTGTCACTAAGTACTTTGATTTAGTGTTGTCAGGATTTTTTAAACCATGTTAGTAGAATCACATAGATTCTTTTATGTATGGCTACTTTTGTTTAACATTGAGATTTATGTTGCATGTATAGTCATGTGTCACTTAATAACTTTTTGATCAGTGATGGACTGCATATGTGTTGGTATTCCCAATGGACTTTACCATATAACCTAGGTGGGTAGTAGACTGTACCACTTAGGTTTGTTTAATTACATTCTGTGATACTCAAACAGTGATAAAATTGCCTAGTGATAGCAATGCATGACTGTAGTTCCTAGTCTGTTAGTTTTTGTTGTTGTATAATACTCCATAAAAAAAATGAACATTAACCCATTCCACTTAGCATTCTTTAATAGGCATATTTACCTTTTGGATATTTTTTTAAGTACCTATTGTCTACCTGTTTAAAAAATCAAATCGTTTGCCTTTTTCTTACTGATGTGTGGAGATTCCTTTTATGCTGTGGATACAAGTCTTTTGTCTGATATATGTATTGCTAATATCTTTCTCTGGTTTATTTTTCACTTGAAGAGCTATTTTATCAAACTTGATAAGCAATGTATCATAACTTCTTTATTGTTTATCATACTCCATTAGTATATTTTCCTTAATTTCGTGCTATTTGCACACCATCTTAATTTCTGAGTTTCATAAGAAGTATTTGTTTAGTAAAGGAAGTTCTATACCTCCTTGTCATTCTTAAGGAGTGCTTTGGCTCTTATTGGACCGTTGCATTTTAAATCAGTATCTGAAGTTCTTTACGTGAACCTTTTTGTGTTTCATTGAATGTATAGATCATTTTGGGGGAAATTGTCATCTCTGCAGTATTGAATCTTCTGATTTATAAATGCAGTTAATTGTGTTTTTACTTACATATTCTTTAGATTCTGTAGAGACATATGTCTTTGTAAGGTTATTCATAGGCATGTATTTTTTGATGCTGTGGCAAAAAGAATATTTTTTGAATTACAAACTATTCCTGGCATAAAAGAAATATACAGACAGATGTAAGCACACACATTATAGTTTTGTATGTATCTGTTACATATATATGAATTATGTGTGCATGTGTAATATAGTTATGTATATATTTATATATGTATGTTTGTTTTGTCTAAATTGCAATCTTGCTAATCTAGTTAATTCCAAAAAGTTTATTTGAAAATTATTTAGCCTAGAATTTCTACGTATAGACTCTTGTTGTCTCAGAGTAATACCAGTTTTAATTCTTCTAGTTCTGTCTTTTTCTTGCTGTTGTACTGTCTTGGACCTACAGTTCAATTTGAATTGAAGGCATTTTTGTCTTGTTCCTAGTTTCAATAAGAGAAGTTTTAACATTTCACCATTAGTATGGTATTTGCTATAGGGCTTATGTTGCTATCTTTGATGATAGTGAAGCTATATAATTTGTTCTTAATTTGAATACCTTATCCCTTTAAAAAGCTTAATAGTTTGTTGTTTGATGAATTGCTTAGAATTTTTATTATATTTAAACCACTTATTACAAGAATAAAATTATTGTAATGCAAGAACATTAGATTTAGAAATGGGTGGAATATGATATAGAAGAAAGGAAGTGGATTTATTATTTTACATATTGGATTGGAGTACTTACAGTAAAAGCTTAATCCAGCAAATAATTATTGCTCTTTTAATCAATGTGTGAGTCTTTAAAATACATTTACCGGGCCTTCCTGGTGGCACAGTGGGTTAAGTCTCACACTACGAAGCTATCTGCAGCCACTGCAGCACAAGTTCGATCCCCAGCCAGGGAGCTTACCCCATGGCACAGCCCACCTGTCCTGCCTCATCCACTGGTCCCCTCAGCATTGTACACCCGTAGATCCGCCTGTTCTGCTCTCTACTCTGTCTCTGGTGAATCCTCTCACCATCCCACACCTTTGGCATACACCCCAGTTCTTGTATGCATAAATAAATAAATCTTTAAAAAAAACAATACATTTATGTTAGAAGGATATTGGACTAGAAATCATAAGTATTTGATAATTTTTAGAAGTAATAGGGTGATTATTCAAGAATTAAAATCATTTACTAAAAGACTGATTTATAGTATTTGAGTTGCTCTAGCATACAAAGAGTTATATATACTGTAGCATGCAATAAACAGCTATTGGGTAGCTGCATCTCTTTATACTGAGAAGCTAATATTCTTCAGATTGAGTTCATGTATATGTGCATTAAATTACTTAGCTGATATTCAAAATAAATAGATACTTAGGTTTAGAAGCGGCAAAATACTAAATGTCTTTTTAAAGTAAAAGAAATGAATTTCACATATTACATTAATGTCATCTTTGTTTCTTTGTAGATTAGAATATGGCTACACATCCCTGCTGTCATGCAGCACATTATTCCTTTTAGAACCTATGTTATCAGGTAAGTTTATAAGACCTTTTCCCCCTGATTATCTATGTGATATGTTTAAACAGTTTATAACAGTATAGAGATGATTGTTTGTAAGTCCCTTGTACTGAAAATTCTCTAGAGAAAAATTTAATTGATTTGTTGCATAGTTTTTTACTGCACATATGTAGATTTATATTTAATGTTTTCTTTTAAGCAATTTATGTTGGACTTTTTATTTTTCATGTGTATTTCATGTGAATTAGAGAATGACAGTGGTTACATGGTATGTCATTGTATTCAGTCAACAAATACATAATAGATATTATATTTTAGGCACTGGGGATATAGCAGAGAAGAAAAAAAATCTTTTGCAGTTTATATACAAAATAAGTAGAAGATTCTATTCATCAGAAAGTCATCAATATTTTGGAGAAACATAGTAGCAGATAGTTTGATTTCTAGATGGTGGGTTACAGTTTCTAATATGGGGATAGAGAAGGTTTCATTAAGGAGGATATGGTGACTTTTGAGTTTTGTCTCAACCTAAAAGAGAATGGAGAAAGGATTATGTTTTGGTTAGACTTAGAATGTGAACTATGAGAATTCTAAGATTATATTTCTTGATAATATTTATGAGTTCTTTATACATTTTTATTAACTTGTAAAGATTTGAGTGTGATTTTACCCCCGCTGTTGGATTTATTATAGAAAATACCAGGAAAAGAATCATATATTGATGAGTGCTTTGCAAGTAATGTAGCATGGTAGAGAGGAAATATGAGGCCTTTCTGAAATGTGGCATCTGAAGGACATAAATTGGCTAATCAGATGATGATTAGAAGGACGTAGTCTGGGTACAAGGAATGTAAGGAATAGATTTTTAAGTTGGAAAAAATACGACAAACTATAGAAGCAGGCTGGTGTGGAACATTGTGTGTAAGAGAGGACAATTATGAGGCTGGAATAGGACCATCAAGGCTTTTAAGGAGTTTGGATTTCATTTTAACAATGGAAATCTATTGAAGGGTTTTAGGCAGATTGGTATTAGTATTCATGGTTTTTAAAAGATCACTTTAAGTGTATCATAAATGGGACACCAATTGAAAGATTAATACAGTAGTCCTGGCAAGAAATGATGGCTACTTATGCTCATATTTTTTATGGTCATTTTGAAAATTGAATGAAATTAAGTAAAAGTGGAATTGATAAGACTGGTAATAGTGGATTTTAAGGAAATGTTTAAGCCCCACTCCCCCTTCTTTTTCTCTTTTGTTCTCTGCGTATCATTAACTGAAATGTGAAAGACTGGGAGAATTTGAAGATTTAATTTTGGTATGCCTATGGGACATTTAAGTGGCACTGGCAAATTGGAAGTATTAATCCTGTAATTCAAAATAACAATTTAGGAGTTGTCAGTGTAAAGATAATACTTAAAAGCCATGGGGGTAAATGTGGTCATCTTTGTGTAGAAAGAGAATAGAAGTGAGTCTAGAATGGAACTCTGTATTAGTCTGCGTTTGCTGTGTAAGGAAACATCAACTGTAATTTTCTCATTTAAAGTAACAGCCATTTATTTTCCCAGATCTCTACTGGTAAACTTTTTTGACCTGGGCTGGTATGTCTGGAAACAAATGACTTAGGATAGCCTTACTCATATGTCTTGTGGTTGGCAGGCTGATTGGTTAGGGAGAGGGAAGTGCTCATATATGTCTTTCATATATGTCTTAGAGATGGCTAGATGTCATTTGGGGTGCCAACCTGGTGTCTTTCATCCAGTAGGCTCACTTGATTTCTTTTCTTGATGGTAGAAGAGTAAGAGAGTGAGTGTGTCTGAGATTGATATGATTAAGATTGAATAGAGGAGCAGGAACCAAATAGAATAGACAGGCATAAAAGGAAAACCTATGGGGATTGGAAGACAAAATAGAATGCTTAAAGTATACACAATTAAAAAAAAATTTGTGTGGGAGAATAGATGCACTGTTAGGTGAAGTCAGCTGAAACTTAGTATGATAGGAGCTATATAGGAGATAGGTATTAGCGAATAGTAAAGCTTTACTGGAGGGGCAGAATATAATATGAAAAGACCTGGCTCTTTCCATTTTCTTACTCAAGTTGAACTCTCCGCAAAGACATGCTACCACAGGTCACAATCTTTGATGCATCACTTAGAAATGGATTAATAATCCCAGTTAAAACTAAGGATGCTAGGTACTACTGTACTAGACATTTTGGAGGTATGGGGCAAAGGAATATTACTGAATTATTAACAGATCTTTAGAAATATTTTGCAAAATGTTTGGAATATTTTATTTTTGAATCATTTCAGGTATTTATGCAAACTCTCTGATCAGGAGTTAAGACAGAGTGCAGCTCGCAACATGGCTGATTTAATGTGGAGCACAGTGAAAGAACCATTGGATACAACATTATGCTTTGATAAAGAAAGCCTAGATCTTGCATTTAAATACTTCATGTCCCCTACTTTGACTATGAGGTTGGCTGGACTAAGTCAGATAACGGTAAGGTGTATTTGCTTTATTTTTGGTCATTTTTTATTAGCAGTCCAGACTGTCATCATCGTCATCATCATCCCTACTATTTATGGAGCATGTATATTGTGCTCGGCATTGTGCTAAATACTTTACATGCACTACTTTGTATGTTCCTTGCAAATTCCTTTATTTTCTATGTTTTAAACCTGGGGACACTGAGGCTTAGATTTAGAAAGATTTATAATTGAGGTCTTGATTTCAGGGTCCAACTCCCTCACTATTTGTTTTCTCTTAAGTTTTTTATATTTAATTTTTTTTTTTAAAGATTTATTTATTTATACATACAGCTGGGGTACAGGCCAGAGGTGTGGAGCGGTGAGAGGCTTAACCAGAGACAGAGTGGGGAGCAGAACAGGCAGATCAGAAATACACTGGTGAGGGGAGCAGTGGGCGAGGCAGGAGAGGTCCGCCGCACCATGTGGGACTCTCCTCAGCCGGGGCGTCGAACTCGCATCGCTGCTGCCGACAGCTCCACAGCGTAGCACCTAACCGCTGCGCCACCAGGGAGGCCCAAGTTTTTTATATTTAGAAACTGGTTTCAAAAAAGAAAAGAATCGGAGGGGATTACAAGTAGTTACTTAATTCATTTTCCAGGAAGAAGTCACAAATTACTGGTCTATAGTTCAAATTTCACTAACAGAAATGTTGTATTTGATTTGCATCAAACAATACTGTTTTTCAGTAGGGTGAAATCTATATTGCTGATTTCTATTAGGGGGAAAGTAGAGATGCCCTGTTATTGTTGATTCTGTGTTCTTGCGTAACAGTTAATACTCTAGAGCAAAATAGTTAGCTACATCCTTTAGAATAAATGTGCTTTTTCTAGTTTTCCAAGGTCTCCCTTAGCTTTACTCCTTCATGTGTCCTGTTCGATGTTGTTGTGTAGTTTATCCTAAAGTAGTTAGATTTTACCCATGTATTAGCTTTTATAATACAAAAAAAAAATTTGTTGGCCTTTTTTTTCTTGGGTAAGCCTTGTATGTATTTATTTAGTGGGAGCTTTTTCTGAAATTTTACGTCTAATGAAGTATTAATTTGCTGCCTTCATAAAATTTCTATGTTTTCCTCTTATGTGGGATCCTCAGCCCCCTTTGTTCTCAGGAATATTGTCTTGGTGTCCAGGGCTCCTGACTGTCAGCTAGGAGTAGGGTCATGCAGGGGGCCTCTCACCAAGGGCATAAGTCCTGGTATGAGGAACATACTGGGAAACCAGTATCTGCTGAAAATAGCAGGCAGACAGTAGAATAGAAATAATATGTTTTGACCGGTAGGAAAGATGGAGTCCCCCAGGCAGTAGCCCCTGTTCACTCCACCCTAGCTTACATCTCCAATAACTGCATGTACACTCCTTATTTCCTCACATTTGTGCTTGATGTTAATAAACTTGAGACTTCCTTTGGATGGTGGGGGGGGGCACGGTACTTCTGATGTAACCCCTCTAGGATTCTCACTGCTTCACGTAGACTTTGAGTAATCTTTCCCTCATCCCGCACTGCTTCCAGTGCTGCTTCCAGTGAGGTGACACTCTTACTCAGCTTTATTTTCTCTCATATGCTTAGTGGAATAAAGCTTAATTATTACTTCCAGAAGGAATTTATTTATAGCTTTAATATGGCCAAGGGAATAATAAAGGAAATGGCCAAGACTAATTGAGGTGTATTCGTTATTTTGATCAAGTTATTAGTTATATTCTACATATATCAAGCCACGTTTGTTGATAATTGTTAACATATATAAGAGTATTTCTGGAAGACACTTGACTTTCTTTTTTCTAATCATAGAATCAACTTCACACCTTCAATGATGTGTGCAATAATGAATCATTGGTATCAGACACAGAAACGTAAGTAGGATCATTAATTTATACACATAATTATAATGACATTTTAATGTGCAGTCTGTTTGTATGAGAAATATATGGTATGGTTTTTAGATTTATCACCAGATTAGTCATTCGCCTCTGGCAGTATTCTTTATCAGTGTTGCCCAGAGTTGGTCATAACTTTATACATTCTGGGTTATACTAGGATTGCTATTTCACACCGTCAGGACATTACAGGCATACGTTGGAGATATTGCGGGTTCAGTTCCAGGCCACTGCAATAAAGTGAGTATTGCAATGAAGGGAGTCACATGCATTTTTTTTTGGTTTGTTTCTCAGTTATATATATATGAAAGTTACATTATACTTCAGTATATTTACTTAAAAAGTATTTTTACGTTATACTTTAGTCAGTTGTGTACAATATCATGTCTGAAAAAAAACATTGTACATGCTGTAATTAATTTTGACACAGAGACACAAAGTGAGCACACATTGTTGGAAAAATGACACTGGAGATTTACTTGATACTGGGTTGCCACAAACCTTCAATATGTAAAAAGCACAATATCTGTGAAGTGTAATAAAGGGAATTTAATAAAGCAAAGCATTCCTTTGTATAAGGATACATATATAGTTTTGTATATAAAACTGTAGCTCTGGCTTTCCTTTTTGAACCTGCCGTCCAGCATTCTATGACCATAAGATTGCCCAAGAGCAAGTTAAAACTGCCAATACAGTTGCCCACCCCTGCAAACAAAACAAAACCAAAAAACGCCCCTCAGAATTATTTGTACATTAATCCCACATGTGTGGGCTAAGTCTTAACATTTCTCCAGCAGTGGGTGGAGAAACAAGTATTGTAAGGAATATATATCCTAAAGACATGGTTAAGAGAACAGGGAATAAAGTGGACATTGTGAGAAATGCTGGCTAGACAGTTTATATTGGAAAGAGAAGGGGTGCTTACAGTGAGAGAAAATTGGTGGTGCAGAGAAAAAGTGTGATTGATATTGTTGAATTCTGTGAATTGAATCTTTTTTGAGAAATCAGTACTGTACATATAAAATTTGCCTGCTGTTATGATGAATTTTAGTAAATTTAGAAGTGGTGCAACTGTGATTACGGTCTACTTCTCTAATATTTCCATTTTTTCCGTAAGAACCCTTATGCCTATTTGTAAGTCCCCATTCTCATTCCCAGTCCCCCAGTGTACTTCGTGTTTCTATATATTTGCTCATTTTGGACATTTATTATAAATGGAATCATATCATAGTTGTCTTTTTTCATAGTGTAGTTTTTCTTGACATTCATGTTGGAGTGTGTATCTATACTTCATTCCTTTTTATTGCTGAATAGTGTTACATTTATAGATATAACAGTTTGTTTACCCATTTACTAGTTTACGGATATTTCAGGTTTTTTTTTTTTTTTAAAGATTTATTTATTTTTGCATACAAGCTGGGGGGCAGGCCAGAGGTGTGGGGCAGTGAGAGGGTTCACTAGAGACAGAGTGGGGAGCAGATTAGGCAGGTCGACTGAAGTACACTGTTGAGGGGAACAGCGGATGAGGCAGGAGAGGTCTGCTGCGCCATGTGGGAATCTCCCTGGCTGGACATCGAACTCACGCTGCAGCCACCACCAGCTCCACAGCTCTGCACTTAACCCTTTGTGCCACCAGGGAGCCCCCTATTTCTGTTTTTTTTTTTTTTTTTTTTTTACTTTTGCATAGAAGAACTGGGGTGTAGACCAGAGGTGCAGGGGGTGAAAGGGTTCATCAGAGAGGGGAGCAGAACAGGTGGATTTACTGAAATACCCTGCTAAAGCAGCAGGCGAGATGGAAGAGGTGTGCTGCGCCATCTGTGTTAGCTCCCTGGCTGGGGATCAAATTCAAGCCATAGCAGTGAAGCACAAAGCTTTTCCACTAGCATTAGGAACAGGAAAAGGTTGTCTCTTCTCGCTGCTGCTTTTCAACATTGTACAGAAGTCCTATCTAATACACTGAGGCAAATAAGGGGAAAAAATGTAGGCAGATTGGGAAGAAAGAAATCTGCATTCAGGTGTAGTTGACATGATTATGTATATAGAAAATCTGAGAAGATTGACAAACTAGTAGAACTAATAAGCACTTTTAACAAGGTTGCAGGATACATGGTTAACACTCTGTGGTCCGCTCACGTATTAGTACGTGTTTTTGTCACCAGTATCAGGTGGCCGCTCATGTATTAATACGTGTTCATCTAGTCTCCGGTTTTTCACGCGATGGTGGATTTATTTGGAACTATTAGGAGCTATTTCTTTGATCGTACTCAATCTAGAAGCTTTACATATTGTTTTGGTGAAAGTGTAAGATGTTTTATGAGCGATACTACAGTTTTTTTAATATCCAGTAGTTCAGAAGTTGTGTGTATTTTATTGAATGCTTATATCATTCATGCGGTGGCACAGAAAATGGCCGGCCCCAAGGGCTGGTAAATTTAAAGGGCACCGGCACACCAAGTGTTAAGACATAACACTTAGCCATCAATGAACAATGGAATTTGAAATTTAAATACAATATTATTTACTCTAGCATCACAAAAAATGAAATACATAGGTAGAAATCTAACAAAATACAGACAAGATCTATTTGAGGTAAATTATAAAACACCGATGAAACATACATATTTGGAAAAAAAACTAAATGGAAAGACATTCCATATTCATAGATAGGAACACTTAAAATTGAAAAGGTATCAGTGCTTCCCAACTTGATCTGTAAATTCACTGCAGTGTCTGTCAGAATCTCAGCAAGTTATTTTGTGACTAGCAAAGTGATTCTAGAGTTTATTTGGAGAGGCGAAAGACCAAGAATAGCCAACACAGTATTGAAAAGGAAAGGAGAAAGTTGGAGGACAGTACTATCCATAGTCATCAAGACAGTGACAGTGTATTGGTGAAAGAATAGATAAAATAGATCAATTAAGCAGAATAGCCCAGAAATAGATTCATATAAATATAGTTAGCTGATCTTTGATATAGAAGCATGGACAATAAACTCTAAAACTTCTAGAATACAACATAGTAAAGCTAGATGATTTAGGGCTTAGTGATGACCTTTTAGATACAAGCCCAAAGGCATGATCTATGAAAGAATTGACAAACTGTACTTCGTTAATATTAAAAATCTCTGCTTTGGGCCTCCTTGGTGGCGCAAAGGTTTACATCTCAGCGCTATGAATCTAATGGCAGCCACTCTAGTGTGAGTTTGATCCCCGGCCAGGGAGCTTCCTACATGGCACAGCAGACCTCTCCTGGCTCGCCCACTGCTCCCCTTAGCCGTGTATTTCAGTAGATCTGCCTGTTCTGCTCCCCACTCTGTCTCTGGTGAATCATCTCACCCTACTCCCCCCCACCCCTCCCACCTCTGGCCTACACCCCAGCTCTTATATGCATAAATAAATCTTTTAAAAAATTTAAGGGCCTCCCTGGTGGTGCAGTGGCTAAACGCTGAGCTGTGGAGTTGTCGGCAGTGACGATGCAAGTTCGATGCCCGCCTGGGGAGATTCCCACATGGTGCGGCAGACCTCTCCTGCCTCGCCCGCTGCACCCCTCAGCAGTGTATTTCCATCAATCTGCCTTTTCTGCTCCCCACTCTGTCTCTGGTGAACCCTCTCGCTGACCCATGCTTCTGGCCTGTACCCCAGCTTGTATGCATAAATAAGTAAATCTTTAAAAAAAAATTTAAAAATCTCTGCTTTATAAAAGACAGTGTTAAGAATATGAGACAAACTACAGACTGGGAGAAAATACTTGCAAAAAATACATCGATAGGGCCTCCCTGGTGGCACAGTGGGTTAAGTCGCAGCACTATGAAGCTTTCCGCAGCCACTGCAGCGCGAGTTCGATCACCAGCCAGGAAGATTCCCACGTGGGCGCAGCAGACCTCTCCTGCCTTGCCTGCTGCTCTCCTCAGCAGTGTATTTCACTCAATCCTCCTGTGCTGCTCCCCACTCTTTATCTGGTGAATCATCTCATTCACCCCCACACCTCTGACCTGCACCCCAGCTTGTGCACATAAATAAATCTTAAAAAAAAAATACATTGATAAAGGACTTAAAATTCTTAAAACTCAACAATAAAAAAAACCTGATTAAAAAATATGACAAAGATTTTTTGCACACAATATATCCAATAAAGGACTGATAACAAAAATTTACAAGGAACTCACACAATTCAACAAAAACAAAGCCAATAACCCAGTCAAAAAATGGGCAGAAGAGCTAAAAAGACACTTCCCCAAAGAAGAAAAGCAAATGGCCAACAGGTACATGAAAAAATGTTCAACATCACTTATAATCAAGGAAATGCAAATCAAAACCACAATGAGATACCACCTCACACCTGTGAGGATGGCACACATTAAAAATACAGGCAACAAGAAATGCTGCAAAGGATGTGGAGAAAAAGGAACTCTTCTACACTGCTGGTGGAAATGCGAACTGGTCCAACCACTATGGAAGCTGTATGGTGATTCCTCAAATTGCTCAACATGGAGCTTCCATACAACCCAGCAATACCACTTTTGGGAATCTACCCAAAGGACACAAAAACACTAATCCAAAAGGATACATGCACCCGTATGTTTACTGCAGCACTGTTCACAATAGCAAAGGTATGGGAGCAACCCAGATGTCCAAAAATAGATGATTGGATCAAGAAGATGTGGTACATATACACAATGGAATAGTATTCAGCATTCAAAGAAGATAAACGTGCAATTTGCAGCGATATGGATGGAATTAGAGAGGGTCATATTCAGTGAAACAAGCCAGAAAGAAAGAGAAAAATATTGAATGGTTTCACTTATAACAGGACTATAAGGAAACCAAATAGGAGAGACACTTAGTGGGTGGAGGGGAGGATAAGGGCACAAAATGACAGATACCTCACCAAAGAAAATATGCATGCACAAGTAAGTATATGAAAAGATGCTTCATATCCTGTTTCATCAGATTAATGCAGATTAAAATGAAATACCACATATTTGAATGGCCAAAGTCCAGAACACTGGTAACTCCAAATATTGGCAAGAATGTGGATAAAGAAAATTCATTGGTGGTGGGACTATAAAATGATATATAGCCACTTTGGAAGACAAGCTTGGCAGTTACTTAAAACTCTTAACATGCTCTTAACTATATGATCCAACAATCACAGTCAGTGATATTTCCCCGAAGAAGATGAAAAATTAAGTCCACACACAAACTTGCACAGTTGTTTATACTAGCTTTATTCATAATTTATAAAATGGAAGGAACCAATGGGATTGATAGGTGAAATAAAATGCATGTCACACATTAGTAAAAGAAAACAAATAAAAAGTACCACCTGTATTCTATTTATATAAAATTCTAGAAAATAAAAACCAATATATATTTATAGAACACAATTAATTGGTTGGGGAGTGGGCTTGTGGGGACCCGGAATGGAATGGTTTATAAAGAGGGCATGAAACTTTAGTTGATGTTTTTGTTTGGTATCTTGATAGTGATGGATTCATAGATGTATATGTAAGATTAAATTCAATAAAGAGTACACTTTAAATATGTTCAGTTAACTATGTCGTATATCTCAAAGCTGTAAAAGTCATTGACTGATAAACTCAAGATACCTTATTGTTGGACTAGTATACTAGGTTAACTTACATGCTAATGAGTTACTAGCTAAAAAAGAAATTCTTCTAAATTTTTTTTTTTTTAGTTGAATGAGATGTTGGTAAATGTAAGTTCTGAACAACCATTTGATAATTTAGGTACTTCCATTTGTGGAATCTTCACTAACATCTGGTAGGAGACTTGCAGTTTGGCTTTTAGATAATTATTTTTCTCCCTTTTGCAACCTGTTTTCTGAAGTTACCTCATTATTGAAGGCGTATTAGGAAACTTGCCCCGAATATGCTAGTGTCTGCTATGAAAATTGAAAATTAAAAAGTAGGAAGGGGAAGTCTTTGCTTAAGAAAATAAATAACTTCTTAGGTGTTACATTGGTATTTTCACTTGTGTACCTGGTGTTTTTTTCCTAATTTGTCTGGATTATTTGGCTTACAAATCCAGGTAATAAATACAACCATTTCTTGTAGTTACTCCTTGTAGTATTCTGAACAGTTAATTTTATTTAATCACTTCTTTATGATTAATATGTGAGTAATTTCACATTTTCTCTAATTGTGCCCTTTAGAGATAGGAAAGAGTGAAAATAATTTTTTTAATGTATTAACTATTTTTATTACTTGACTTTAGGTCCATTGCAAAAGAACTTGCAGACTGGCTTATAAGCAACAATGTGGTAGAGCATATATTTGGACCAAATTTACATATTGAGGTTTGTGGACAATTACAACCTTCTCTGTTCTATTAAGAGACAGATATATTTAAAAATTAACTATAATAAGTTTTTCTTTTCCAGATAATCAAGCAATGCCAAGTGATTTTGAATTTTTTGGCAGCAGAAGGACGATTAAGTACTCAGCATATTGACTGCATTTGGGCTGCAGCTCAGGTAATATTAATAGCTCACATTTATTGTTCCCTTATTATATGTTCTAAATGCTTTACTTCCCTCTGAGGTAAGTTCTATCATTTCCATTTCATCGCTAAAGAAACCTAAACATGGAAAAAGTTGGGAATGGACTCTACGAAGTCTAGTTTTTCAAAGTTCATGTTTTACTATTTTATTGGTAGAAGTCAGAGAGATGAGAGTAATTTAGAGACTCTTCACAAAATTGGTTTATTAAGGGGAACTTTTCCTTATTTAGACAATTGCCCCTTTTTTTCTAACTATATTTTAGTGTGTTTTTCTCTGTTACAGTGTTTTCTTTTTTAGTATTTTGAATAGACATATACATGGTTCAAAATTTGAAAAGTAAGTGTAAAAGAATATGTGACATATCCTTTCATGCTTCTGTTTCCCAATCATGCATTTGTAATCAGGTACGTGATAGATTTTATATATAGATAGCTAATTATAAACATTTTTTTTTTCCCTTCTCTTTTCAAAAGTGTCATGTACTAAATGGACTTGCCTCTTTTTCACTTAATATTCTAGAGGCTATTCCATATCATTATATAAAGCCCTTTTTAAAAAAAGACCACATGTTGTTTCATTGAATGCATGTACCATAATTTAACCAGTTTTCATTTGTAGGCATTTTTCCCCCAATCTTTTCTGCTATAAACAATATTAAAATAAGTAACTTCTAATATACCATTTCATTTGTGTGCAAAATATCTCTGTAGTCTAAATTACTATTTATAAAAAGAATTGTTAGGTTAAAGCTTACGTGAGGTTTAATTGTGGCATATAATGGGGTGACAGTGCCACTTTTTCCTTTATCCCTTTGATATAACCTTGCATTGCTTTATCTTTGGTTAACTGAAGGATAAAATGTCCTTTTGATTTTTATTTATTTATTTAGGTTTTTTTGAGGTAATGTTGGCTTACAGCACTGTATATGTTTAGGAGTACTGGCTGCCACCCCGACACCAACCACCAGAATACCAGCATACCAGGGTTGATTGGAACTCTACTTCCCACTGCCCTGCCCTTCTCCCCTCTCTTCTGTAATCTCAGTTCTTGGATTCCATGTTTTTTGTTTTTTTTTTTTTCTTTTCCATTCCTTTACTTTGTTTTTTTATATTCACATGTGAGTGAAATAATTATTACTCTTTCTCCTTTTGACTTACCTCATTTAGCATAGTCCCTTCTATTTCTATGTATTCTGTCACAGATGGTAAGATTTCATCTATCTTTCTAGGTGAAATAGTCCACTGAGTACATATAACAAATCTTCTATCCCTTGGTCGCTTAGGTTCTTGCATATGTAGGCTACTGTAAATACTGTTGCTATGAACAAAGGAGAGTGATTATCTTTTTGAATTGATGTTTTTATATTTTTTTTGCATAGATGCCTAGAAGTGAAATTGTTGCTTCAAGTGTAGATCTATTTTTGATATTTTGATAAGTCTCCATCCTGTTTTCCATAGAGGCTGGACCAACCTACATTCCTGCCAAATGAGGATTTTTCTTCACACCCTTGCCAACATTTTTTTTTTTCCTGCTCTTTTCTATATAGGGCATTCTCATAGGTGTGAGGTAATAACTTACTGTGGTTTGGATTTGCATTTCACTGATAACAAGTGATGATGGAACATTTTTTCATGTACCTGTTGGCTTTTTGTATGTCTTTGGGGAAGTGTCTACTCAGATCTTCTCCCCTTTTCTGATTAGGTTATTTGTAATCTTTTATTGTTGTTGTTGAGTTGTAGGCATTCTCTGTAGATTTTGGACATTAACCCCTTATTGGGTGAATAATGTGCAAATGTTCTCCATTTGGTAAGGTGTTTTTTTTTTTTTTACAGATAGTTTCTTTCGCTGTGTAGATGTATCATAGATGTTTTAAGCCTGCATTTCTTTTTTCTTTTTATTTTTTTAAGATTTATTTATTTATGCGTACAACCTGGGGTACAGGCCAGCGGCGTGGGGCGGCGAGACGGTTCACCAGAGACAGAGTGGGGAGCAGAACTGGCAGATCGATGGAAATCCATTGCTTAGGGGAGCAGTGGGCGAGGCAGGAGAGGTCTGCCATGCCATGTGGGAATCTCCCCTGCCGGGCATTGAACTCCCATCGTCCTTGCCACTGCCGACAGCTCCACAGCGCAGTGCTTAACCACTGCACCACCAGGGAGGCCCTGCATTTTTTCTTTCTTTTCAAAGATAAATTTTTATTTATTTAAGCATACAAGAACTGGGGTGTAGGCCAGGGCTGGGGTGGGCAGGGATTGGGTGAGAGGATTCACCAGAGACAGAGTGTGGAGTAGAATAGGCAGATCTACTGAAGTACACTGCTGAGTGGAGTTGTCTTTCTTTCATATGAGTCAGGTCGTACCTTTTTTTAATCCTATTCTGGGAATGTCTGTTTATATTCTTTGCTTTTTATCAGTTGCTTTAGTTTTTTTTTTTTTTGAGGATATCTGTATACGTTAATGAAACTGGACTTTTGTTGTGATTGAGTTAGACTGTATTCTACTTTTAGGTTTGTTTTGCTTATGGTGGTGTTTTGTGTTTCACTTTCAAGTTTGCAGTTTCAAATTTGTGGTTTAATTTTTTTGTCATCTACGGATTTTGTGTTATAGTTTGAAATGCCTTCACTACTCCAAGATTATAAAACTTCAGTTTCCTTTAGCTCCACCTTGTACATTTTCTGTTTCACTTGTGTATTTAAATATTTGATCCAGTCGAATTTGTCTTGGTTCAGTGTCACGTATGTATTCAACACACATCCCAATTCTTTTATTATGTAGCTGTCCTGAGTTTCATTTGTTTAGTAACTCTTCTCACTGAGTGGAGATACCAATTTTGTCTTGATTTGGTCAATTTGTAGATTTTCTAGTCTGACCTATTGGTAGTCTAGTCATGACCTGTATAGCAGAGATAAAGTTGAACCTGCAGGCTGGCCACCTGATTTTTTAAGCCAAGTTTTACTGCAACATATCCTTGCCTATTTTTTTACGTGTTGTATATAGCTGCTTCCATACTTCAGTGGTAAAGGTGCAGTAGTTTAACAGAAATCTTAATATGCACTGTCCTAAAATATTTTACTCTCTGGTCCATCAAAACATTTGCTGATGCCTGGGTTATACTAATGGCTTTTCTTTTTTTTACTTATGTCTTAGTCATATGTAAAAATATCTGGCAGGCTAGATCCTCATATTTTTAAAATTGCTTCTCTATTTTTTAATATGAATGTTGCCATTGACTAATTCTTAAAAAATACTGTTTTTATTTTCATAATGATTAATTTGAGAATTTATGTTTATCTGTCCAAAACATGATAGGCCATTTGTTTTCATTTGTATCATTAAGCATTTCTTTATTATTTAGATAATTTATATATTTGAGGTAACATTGGTTTATATCACTGTACATGATGCAGAAAAATAGGTTCATACCTCCTTAGATGTCCCTCATTACTATACTCGACCCACTCATATCTTTTTACCATTTCCCTTTGCCATATACCATTGCATTCAGCATTTTGAGGTTATTTGTATATTGATTTTACTTCATGTTAAGCCTATTAGGAATTTTAATTTTATTTATCATTGTTATTATAATACCCATTTCTCCCAATATACTTGCTTTGGTCTATTTTTACTACTTATCTCATTATATGTAATGATCACTGTATGTATATATATGTAAACTGTGTGTGTGTGTATGAACATTTAAAACATATATACACACATATAAGTATTTAAAACATATATATGTGAACACTTAAAAATTACTGATGGTTAGTAATTCTGTGCCTTCAAACTTAATTTTTAGGTTGGTCAGTCATTTTTCAATACATTTTGAGTTCTCTTAATAAATATTGTATATATCTCACTGTCATTTTATCAAATCAAAGAGGCAGATGATGTTCATACAAATTTAGTATAGTGTTGAAGAGAGATGATGAATGTGAGTATCTTTTTTTATTCCTGATCCTAAGGGGAAATCTTTTCAGTCACTGACTGCTGACTGTACTGTTAGCTGTGAGGCTTTCATAAATTCAGTATCTTGTTGAGGAATTTCCCTCTCAGATTTCTGAGAGCTTTTCTGCATCACTTCAGGTGATTATGTGGTTTTTTCCCCTTTCATTAAGATATGTTTTATAATAAGTAATTTTTTATTCAGCCACCCTTGCATTCCTTTTATAACTCTTACTTGGTCATAGTGAGTAATCCTTTAATGTGTACCTGGATTTGATTACTGTTTTACATAGGATTTTTGTATCATTCATAAAAGATATTGCTGTGTAATTTTCTTTTCTCATGATTGCTTGCATATCAGCCTCATAGAATGATTGGAGAATATTTCTGTCTCCAGTTTTGGAGGAGAATTTTAAGATTGTTGTTTATTTTGCTTTAAATGTTAGTGAAGCCATGTAATTTACTACTTTTATTTGTTGAAAAGTTTTTTGATTATTGATTCGAACTCTTGTTACTGGTCTGTTGACATTTTCTGTTTCTTCTTGAGTGAGTTTAGGGTATTTGCAAGGAATGTTTCCATTTATTCTAGGTGATTAATTTTTTGATGTACAGTTGTCATAGTATTCTTTCACTGTTGTTCTCTTATCTCTGTTTTTTATATTAATATCCCAGTTTCATTTTTGACTTTATAATTTCTTAGTCTAGCTAAAAGGCTTTATTTTGTTACTCATTGAGAGGAAATTATTAATTTTAATTTTTGCACTTGTTTTTCTAATCTGTATTCTAATGTTCATTATTTCCACTTTATGATTAAACTGGCAGTAATTCAGAAATTTGTCACTTTTTAAATGACATTTTAATTAGGAAAAGTATAATTGTTAACCTTGTTGGCAAAAAGCAAGTATAAATTGTTAATAATGTCCAATTATAATCTTAATGCTGTATTAAAATGAACATTCTTAGATTTGATATATAAAAGTGCTAAACTTAAAATTCAAGTAAATTTAAAATTTACTTCTCAAAATCAAATAATGTTTTGGTCTTGAAGTACTATGATTGTTTTTTTCAATTAATAATTAGTAGTGTTGCATTAATAGTAATGTTAAAATAGTGTGGTTTATAAGAAAATGTGCGGGCACAGAGGAATTTTTCCAATGTTATTTTATTGTTTGTGGCTTTCTCTTACAGATTTGGGTTTTGCTTATTTACCCTTACAATGGTATGCAAAAGAGGGCTCATAAAATTTATGCTTGAGAAATAGAAAAATCATTGTTGACAATAAAAAACTCATCATTTACTTGTAGACTTTATATTTTGAAAATAAGATACTTTAGTTTTTTTACCTTTGAACCCTCAAATTAGGAATTACAGGCCTGGTCATACTTGTTGCTTTAACTTAGCAGTTAGCAGCTTAATGGTTACAAGAGACATATCTTTGTTAGTATTATACTTACTTTGTATTCATATAATTTTGTTTAGTATGACAAAGAATTCTATATTTTTTGGTTTATTATGTAGAACTTTATTGAAGGGAAATTGTCATATAAATACTTTCAACAGTTTGATTTGAGAAATATAATATATGTAAAATAATAAATTTGTTTTCTCTCATTGTAACTTATTTTTAGTAGCCTGCATTTCAAATTACTACAAAATTGTTTTTTATAGTGATATGTATTTAAATTTATTTATCTTTTAATATTTTTTATTTATATCTTTTACATTATTGTGTATTTCCCGTAAATTTTGTACCACCAGTTCACTCGTGAACGTTCACCATAGTCTCTTGTGCGCTTTTCTCTGTATTTAAATTTAATTGGATCCCTCTTTATACTGGGATTTCTGAAACTATATTTGTTATGGACATTCCTCTTATCAGGAAATGACGCTGTGATTTATTTGCATAAGAAAAAGTTCTGCTTAAGTGAAATTTTTTCACAGTTTTGTTTACTGCTGTTAGTGATATTTGGTAATAAAAATTTTACCAGCATATTAAATTCATTAGTGTACTGGCTGCCTTTCTGACTTTTTTTTTTTAAGATTTATTTTATTTATTTATGCATACAAGAACTGGGATCTAAGCCAGAAGTGCGGAGGGTGAAAGAATTTACCAGAGACAGAGTGTGAAGCAGAATAGGCCATCTAATGAAATACACTGCTGAGGGGAGCAGCGGGCGAGACAGGAGAGGTCTGCTGCGCCATGTGGGTTAGCTCCCTGGCCAGGGGTCAAACTCATGCTTCAATGGCTGGTGATAGCTTAATAGCACTGAGCCTGAACCCCTGTGCCACCAGGGAGGCCTGACTTTGTGACTTTAGAATATAAATTTTGGGGTATCAGATTAGGTAGGGTAATATTTTTTACTTTTCTTTCTGTTTTTTCTAGTTGAAACATTGTAGTCGGTATATTCATGACTTATTTCCTTCACTCATAAAGAATTTGGATCCAGTACCACTTCGGCATCTCCTTAATCTGGTCTCAGCTCTTGAGCCAAGTGTTCATACTGAACAGGTAATTCATTCAAAGCATAATGGTAATCTTTTTGTTTTTCAACAAAGTAAAAATTTGTCATTCAGATACTTTTACTTGTAGTTTACTTAGTACTATTGGCAGTTTAATTAGCCATTTAAAACCTCTGATTTTAACCTCTCTCTTTCTTTTTTAAAGACATTGTACTTGGCATCGATGTTAATTAAAGCATTATGGAATAATGCACTAGCAGCAAAGGCTCAGCTATCTAAACAGAGTTCTTTTGCATCTTTATTAAATACTAATCTTCCCATTGGAAATAAGAAAGGTTAGTAAAGTACAATGTATTTTGAAGTAATTTGTTCAGTTTATGACTCAAATTTGAAATAATTTCTGCTAAGTAGTTTCATTTCAGTAATTTTAAGATGAGTTGGAGATGGGATTAATAAACTGAGTTTACTTCATGTTTTTGGTTTGCCCTTAAGCAATAGTAATAAAGTTTTTGGTAGTTACTGATTATTTTCTTCTTAGTGTTTTTCCCTAAAAAAAAAAAATTATGAAGATTTTAGAATTTTTCTTTAGAAAACAGACAACATGCTTTGTTTAAGAAATAATTTTGAAAACAATATGATAATAAAGTTGTTTTTCTGTGTTTTCTACATCAATGTTTCTTATCATTTCAGGTGCTTTATGTGTGCTTTACATGTATATTCTTCTAGGACTTTCTAAAACTTTATCAACTTTACCCCAGTTTTTGTCTCCTGATATCATAATCATATACTACTCTTTTCTTAGGCTTTTCTGTGCAGGCACGCACAACAACTACTGCAGGTGGTGGGGACTTACATTGTTACAGGTTTCCCTACCTGTGTCTTATTGATTATGTAATAAGAACAACTGATATGCTGTCCCAAAGAAGCTCAGTCACTTAGAATGTTTCCCTCCCGTTTTTTCCTTTTCCTTCAGAGGAAGAAGAGCTCAGAAGAGCAGCTCCATCACCTTGTAAGTTGAGTCTTAGAAATGCATGGCAAGATGAGCTGTAGTCTTGTTTTGTTAATCTTCTACAGTTTATTCTTTATATTAATTAGGAAGTTCATTTTGGGAAGGAGATGTTCAATCTTTAATTTTTCATCTTCTTTTTGTTTAAATCATTAGTATTTTGACTTAATTGAAATTGTGTATATTTAGAAGTGTTTGACAGATGTTGACATTTCTAGGTTATATTTTTGGCTACTTGAAGCTTGGATAAATCATAGAATCTTAAAAGCATGACATTGTGATCCATGTTAATGTAAATTAGAAGTAAAATTAAAATCTATTCAACATAGGGTCACCTGCAGCTAGCCCCCAAAGCAGTGATAACAGTGATACCCACCAAAGTGGAGGCAGTGACATTGAAATGGATGAACAAATTATTAATCGAACTAAACATGTTCAACAGCGACTTTCAGATACAGAGGTATGAGAAGTGTCCCTCTCCCCGACCCCCAATTTACAGTGGTATATGGATATTTGGGTTTCTGTCATATTTTTCCTTTGAACTGGGACTGTAAAGATGGTATACATTTAGGCTTTTCTTATGAGAAGGATCATTGAGGTGTCCTTATCATTGAGTTTCAATTCTATTTTGTGTTCAAAGGAAGTCACTACTGTTGGCAGCCTTTCAAAGAAAGAGAGGACTGTTAATGTTATTTTTTTTAGCTGCTTTACATATTTATTTAAATGTTTTTGTATTTTTTTAATACTATGTGGTTCAATAAATTATGTATTGTGAAAATTTTTAATGGCGTGGTAATAACTTTTATTAACACAAAAAAACAGGCTAAACATTTTCTTCAATGTAAATATAATTGTGTATACACACACTCAGCATACACACTCATAAAAATTATTGGGAAGTATAAAGCAAAATTTCCAAAGTGGTTATTTTTGTCTGGTGAAATCATGAGCCATTTTTATTTTTTTTTACTTACCTTTTCTTGGAATTTTCAAATCTTGTTCAGTGAATAGATAACTGTTGTTGTTCCTGAATAAATTTTTATCACAAAATGAGTACATTTATGTTATAGAAAATGAAGTAAAATTAAAATATCCTGTAATCTTGAGCATTTAAATTTTCAAACTTTATCTTAAAATATGTTCATGTATATCATTTGTGTGTAGATATATATGGATATATGTGTATACATGCAAATGTATGTATGTTGTATTCATTAGTGACAGAGTTAAATTGGCATCGTGGATGATTCAAACTCAAATCTATTTGTTTCTAAATACAGGAATCTATGCAGGGAAGTTCTGATGAAACTGCCAACAGTGGTGAAGATGGAAGCAGTGGTCCCGGCAGCAGTAGTGGGCATAGTGATGGATCTAGCAATGAAGTGAATTCTAGCCATGCCAGCCAGTCTGCTGGAAGCCCTGGCAGTGAGGTACAGTCAGAAGACATTGCAGATATTGAAGCTCTTAAAGAAGAAGATGAAGATGATGATCATGGTCATAATCCTCCTAAAAGCAGTTGTGGTACAGATCTTCGGAACAGAAAGTTAGAGAGTCAAGCAGGCATTTGCTTAGGGGATTCTCAAGGCCCATCAGAAAGAAGTGGGACAAGCAATGGAACGGGAAAGGACCTGGTTTTTAACTCGGAGTCAATGCCATCTGTAGATAATCGAATACGGATGCTAGATGCCTGTTCACACTCTGAAGACCCAGAACATGATATTTCAGGGGAAATGAATGCTGCTCATATAGCACAAGCATCTCAGGAATCTTGTATTACACGCACTGGGGACTTTCTTGGGGAGACAATTGGAAATGAATTGTTTAATTGTCGGCAGTTTATTGGTCCACAGCATCATCACCACCACCACCACCACCACCACCACCATGATGGGTAAGTCTACTTACAAATATGTCATATGTCCATTAGGGCTGTAATTTCAGTTTCTGTTTATTCTAGATCAGTTCTGTCCAGTAGAAATACAATGTAAACAAGTGCATGACACAAGTAAATAACTTTTAATTTTCTATAGGCACATTTGAGAAAGCAAGATGAGACAAGTGAGAGTCATTTAAATTGTTTTATTTAAAGCAAGTATATCTAAAATATTTTTTCCACATATATCAGTATAAAAAGTAAGATTTTTCTTGGTATGAACACATCAGTAATTTTGTGTATATTTTAATACTTAACACTGTTTGCCAGTGCCCTTTAAATTTACCAGCCCTTGGGGCCAGCCGTTTTCTGTGCCACCGCATGAACGGTATAAGCATTCAATAAAACACACACAACTCCTGAACTACTAGATACTAAAAAAACTGTAATATCTCTCATAAAACACCTTACACTTTCACCAAAACAATGTGTAAAGCTTCTAGACTGAGTACAATCAAAGAAATAGCTCCTAATAGTTCCAAATAAAACCGGAGACTAGATGAACACGTATTAATACGTGAGCGACCACCTGATACTGCTGACAAAAACACGTACTAATACGTGAACGGACCGCAAAGTGTTAAAACATATCTCATTTTGGACCAGATACTTATTTATTAAGAATAAGATGTTTTATTTATTTATTTTTTTTATTGAGATAACAATGGTTTACAACATTGTATATGATTTAGAGCTATAGGCTCTCCCTTTTCAGGTGTTGTTATCATATTACACCCACCAAATACCCAGTAGTATTTGGGTGTACTCCACTATAGTCCATTGTGCCCCCCCCCCCCCCTTTAATTCTAGAGTTGGATTTCTAGTGTATGTTATGTTTGGCTTGATCTGACCTTTAGTGTTGTTTTTCTGTAGTCCACATGTAAGTGACACCATCATAGACCAAACATTAGTAATATGTGCATTGACCACATGGGGCTAGTGACTGTTATATTGGACAGCACAGAGGTAGATCATCAGCTTCTTGCCTAGAAGGAGATAGAAGAGTCCTTGTGGAAACCTCCATTAAAGTGTGATCAAAGGAAATGTTATGCTACATCTAATTTTAGGATTTAATAAGGATAAGTCTGAGCATATAAATTTCTGTATCTGTAAAATATATAATGTTTGATATAGTGATTCTGTCACTAATGTTACAATCTTAAGCAGTGACTTAATTTTCTTTCTTTGAATTTGCTTGCCTTTAAAATGGAAACATTAGTATTTATCCCATGGTTTATTGTATTTCATGGGCTCATGTGATTGGTATATAGTAAGAGCTCAGTAATTGTCTACTACTGTTTATTACTACTCTTGACAAGTTGATGGTGAAATTTGAATACGTGACTGACTGGGATGAGTTTTTTTTTAATTGACAATTTGCTAGGCCTTACCTATCCAGTTGGGTTGTTTGGGAGACTACATAGACTTACATTTTACTACTTTATTTCCTTTGTCTTTTTATTATTATCACTAATCCTTTTGAGTTTAAGGTAATGTTCCTCAACCTTCTTAGTATTACCTTTCGGGCCAGATAATTCCTTATTTTCAAATTTGCAGCAGTATGAGCATTGTAGGGTGTTTATTAGCATCTTAGTCTCTATCCCTAAATTTCAACAGCGTCCACGAGTTGTGATGATCAGAAATGTCTCTAGACATTGGAAATCCTCCCACACTCTCCTTGTGGGGATGTCCAAATTACCTCCAATTGATAACCAATGGTTGACATTATAGACAATTATGTAACAGTAAATTTACTAATCCTCCCTAAAATGATTCTCTTTTCTTTTCTTTTTTTTTTAAAAAGATTTATTTTTTATTTATACATACAAGCTGGGGTACAGGCCAGAGGCGTGGGGGTGGCGAGAGGGTTCACCAGAGACAGAGTGGGGAGCAGAACAGGCAGATCAGAAATACACTGCTGAGGGGAGCAGCGGGCGAGGCAGGAGAGGTCTGCCCGCACCATGTGGGATTCTCCCCGGCCTGGCGTCGAACTCGCATCGCTGCTGCCGACAGCTCCACAGCACAGCGCTTGACTGCTGCGCCACTGGGGAGGCCTAAAATGATTCTCTTTCAAGTTGTTTTTGTCAGTTATATTGAGGGGTCATACATGTGGGTATGTTGTAAAATTAATACATGGTTCTGAAATGGGGACTTTTTAGTTTTTGTAAGCTCTCAATATTCCATATTGTTAAAGCTTTGTTTTCAAGTGCTATAACTTGTGCAAATGTCTTGAGAGAGATTTTTGATTCACAAAGTGTTTAAATTTGTAATAACTTTTGCTCTTCTTCATAACAGGCATATGGTTGATGATATGCTAAGTGCAGATGATGTTAGTTGCAGTAGCTCCCAGGTCAGTGCAAAATCAGAAAAAAATATGGCTGATTTTGATGGTGAAGAATCTGGGTGTGAAGAGGAGCTAGTTCAAATTAATTCACATGCAGAGCTAACGTCTCATCTCCAACAACATCTTCCCAATTTAGCATCTATTTATCATGAACATCTTAGTCAAGGTAAGGTTTTGGTAAAATATATTACTTTCTTTAAAACAGAAATAACTTGTATTACGTTGTAAAACAGAATCAACAATTGATGTTATGATACTTAAATGTTTTTGCCAAGTAACTTTCATATGGTAGTTTTATTTCTAAGGGAGTGATTACTACAGATATGAAGATTGCATTTCCATCAAGAAATATGTGACTGGGAATTGGCACATTAAAGGACTATAGACTCTATCTTGAGAAACATTCTATTTCAGTACAATGAATTTTATTTATTTTTTAAGGTTTATTGTATTTATGCATACAAGAACTGGGGTTTAGGCCAGAGGTGTGGGGGGCAGGGTGAGAGGGTTCACCAGAGACAGATTATGGAGCAGAACAGGCGAATCCACTGAAATAAGCTGCTTAGGGGAGCAGCAGATGAGACAAGAGAAGTCTGTTGCGCCATGTGGGGTAGCTCCCTGGCTGGGGATTGAACTAGTGCTATGCAGTAATGGCTGGCTGGCGATAGCTTGATAGTGCTGACACTTTACCTCCTGTGCCACCAGGGAGCACAGTACAATGAATTTCAAAAAAGAAATGCCAAAATAAATAAAACTGAAAAGGCAAGCCACAGACAAGGGAAAGATAACTACAAATCACATATTTATTTAATAAAGGGCTTGTACCAGACATATAAGAACTTTTACAACTCAGTTGTAAGACAGTTTGATTAAAAGTGACAATTTCTTTCATCAAAGAAGGCACACTAATGGCTAAGTAAGCATATGAAAAGTAGTCATCACAGAACTGCACACCATTAAAAAGAATGATCATAGCAGTGTGTTGAGAAAGTTGTGTAGTAACAGCAACTGATACTGTCATACACTGCTAGTGGGAACGTAAACTGGTACCATTGTGGAAAATACTTCTCAATTTCTTCACATGTTAAACATATATTTACCTTATGTCCAGCCATTCCATTCTTTTTTTTTTTTAAGGTATTTATTTATTTATGCATGCAAGCTGGGGTGCAGGCCAGAGGTGTAGGAGGTGAGAGGGTTCACCAGAGACAGAGTGAGGAGCAAAACAGGCAGATCTACCAAAATACACTGCTGACGGGAGCAGCCGGCGAGGCAGGAGAGGTCTGCTGCGCCATATGGGAAGCTTGCTAGCCGGGCATCGAACTCACTCGCTCCCGCAGCTGCCAACAGCTCCACAGCGCTGCGCTTGACCCGTTGTACCACCAAGGAGGTCCACCCAGCCATTCCATTCTTAAGTAGTTGCCCATGAGAAAGAAAAGCGTAGGTCCATAAAAAGACTTGTTACACAGATGTTAATACCAGTGGTATTCATTTTAGCCATAAACTGGAATTTATTCAAATGTTCATTAACTGATGAATGTATAAACAAGGTACAATATTACAATATAATGGAATATTAATCTGTAGTTTAAAGGAACACATTACTGGGCCTCCCTGGTGGCGCAGCGGGTTGAGTGCAGCACTATGAAGCTATCCAGAGCCGCTGTGGCACAAGTTCGATACCCGACCGGGGAGATTCCCATGTGGCACAGCAGACCTCCTCTGCCTTGCCCACTGCTCCCCTCAGTAGTGTACTTTAGTCAATCTGCCTGTTCTGCTCCCCACTCTGTCTCTGGTAAACCCTCTCACCACCCCAATTCTCTGGCCTGCACCCCAGCTTGTATGCATCAATAAATAAGTCTTTAAAAAAATTTAAAGGAACACATTATTAATAATGTGCTTCAACATGGATGAACCACAAACATTTTGCTAAATGAACAAAGCTAGACACAAGAGTATACATACTGTTTGGTTTCATTTATATGAAATTTCTAGAAAAGAATAACTATGGGGATGGAAAAACAGACTAAGACAAACAAGATCAGGGATAAATTGTAATGTTTAGGGTGGTGGAAGTGTTGTAAAACTATTGTAAAGGTTGCATAATTTTCAGTTTAATGAAATCATAAATGTACAAGTCAGTGGAAGTTTCACAGTTAAACTGTTAAAAAGACAAAAAAAGTCTTTAACCAAATTAATGAGAATTTGACTTTTAAATTCTGATTTATAATAGAATCTTGAATTTAATGAATGTTTTACGTAAATCATCTGCAGAGACAAGGTTTTTTCCCTTAATACAGAGGTTGGAGACTATGAAGAAAATCATTTCATGATGTGTCCTTTGTTTATAGTATTATATTAATAAGTTATTTTCTTTATACTTAATTTGGGTTTCAGGTATTATGTGCAGTTATTTTGATGTGTCAGATGCATTTAATATTTTAAGAAAAAGTAAATAGACTTTGAATAAATGGCTTACTTTAGTCTTTCCAACGTTAAATAATACTAATTCTTTGCCATCCATAAATCAACTGTTGTGCTGGTCTTCTGTTTTGAATTTTGTTTTTTTTTGTTTTTTTTAACTTCATGATTTAGAGATTTATTATCATAGCTTATTTTGGATTTATTAACTTTACGAATGCTGTAATTCACAATTTCAGTCAGCTGCATTCTTCTATATAGCTTGTTATATTTTTACCCCTTCAGGACCTGCAGTTCATAAACATCAATTCAACAGTAATGCTGTGACCGACATTAATTTGGATAATGTTTGCAAGAAAGGAAACACTTTATTGTGGGATATAGTCCAAGATGATGATGCGGTAAGTTTTTTAGTAGAACAAAAAGGCTACAAAATTACAGCAGAATACAATCAGGATAAATAGTAACTTTGTTTATTTTTTTTGTAGGTTAATCTTTCTGAAGGATTAATAAATGAAGCAGAGAAACTGCTCTGTTCCTTAGTATGTTGGTTCACCGATAGACAGATTCGAATGAGATTCATTGAAGGTTGCCTTGAAAATTTAGGAAACAACAGGTAAAGAGGAATTAAAAAATTTTTATGTTGTAGTTGAAGTTCATTTTGTGTCTTCTATTAACTGACTGTATGTGGTGGATTTCTAGTACTTAAGAGTATTTAATATATATTATCATCCTATTAGGATTAAGAATTATTCCCTCAGGGTTCATACTTTGTCACTCATTTTTCCTTTTTTCAGTACTCTTGATTAGATCTCATCTAACAGAATCAAAGAAATACTGATACTTGCCTCTTGACTCTGGGAACACAGTAGTGGTTACTCTGTTTTCATATCATTCTTAATATTCTTGAACCCTGTCATGTTATATATAGAGGAAACTAAATGAGATAAGTGAGGTTAAATATCTTGATACTTGTATTCTTCACAGGGGGGATCTTTTGTGTCTTGGTTTCTGTGGTGCATAAAGAATTTGGTTAGTGTTTTTTCACCACTTGAATTCTGCCGTGTATTTATATAGTTTGTTTCATTGGGTCTCAAGTGATTACCAGAAAAAAAAAATTTTTTTTAAAGATTTATTTATGCATACAAGCTGGAGTATAGACCAGACGTGTGGGGTGGTGAGAGTATTCACCAGAGACAGAGTAGGGAGCAGAACAGGTAGATCTACTGAAGTATTCTGCTGAGGGGAACAGCAGGCGAGGCAGAAGAGGTCTCCTGCACCATGTGGGAAACTCCCTGACTGGGCATCGAACACATGCTGCTGTGGCTTTGGATGGCTTCAGAGTGCTGTGCTCCACCAGGGAGGCCCCCAGAAATTTCTGTATTTTCATTTCTTTTCCATTGGTACAGTTTCTGCTTTCCTTTGTCTTATGCTGCTTTGAATATGTTGGTTCATTCTCTGATGTAGGGAAAACATGATTCTGGTGTACATGCTGAGAATTCAGTTGTTAATAAAATGTTTTCATTTTTATCTTTTCAGGCCAAATGTAAATGTTTAAGTAATGAATATTTAAATAAATATTTTTTCATTAATTAGAAAAAGTTTGTGTAGTAGTTTATTTCCTACTTGTAATTCTTTGATAGGGCTATGATTTGAATAGTCACAATAGAAAAATTGCTTGTTCATGCAGGTATAAGAAACTTAGTGGATCAGTTATCTCTTCAGCATATATCCTTTAAAGAGAATGTTTTTAATGACTATGTATTTCATCTTTCAAACAGGTGTTATAGCAGTTAATTTTAAAATGTTGATTTTTAAGTGTGAAAACATAAAACCATTTTTTAAAGTAATTGTTATCAGTTTATATTCCCCATGAGTGTGTCCACATACTCTATAACCCAGCAGTTCCACTGCTTTTGTGTGAAATATATAGATGGTCACCAAGACACTTTCAAGATTGTTCATGGCAGCATTATTCACAATGACTAAGTGGTGTTTGTATACTTATTCAAATGCCGAAAAAGAGCAGAATGGAAAATTGTGAAATGTTGATTGAGTGATATATGAACTGGCAATAACAAGTTAATTCCAACTGCATGAAGTAATGTGGATGAATCTCATAAGCATAATCGTGAATGAATGAAACCATACACATTTAGCCTTAGGCAGATTGTTTTAATAACATTTTGGTGAATCAGGTTGGACAAGCACGGAACAGTTTGGTTTGCAGAATTTTGTCACAAAGCGAGAGCATGAAGCAGACAGTGAAGTCCATTTTTTTTAGTTTGATGTTTGTTGTCAAGGATGAATGAGTGCCTCCTTTGGTATTTCATTTAGTAGAAATCTACATGCTATGCCCAGGCACCCCCTGAAATTCTGTGATCTCCCAAGAACTGAATTGAGATTGTCTGGAACCCTATTCACTGTGCTTATTTTTGCTGATTCTAATGTACTGTTGATATTTTAATCTATATGTTCAAGTATTTTACCTTAGTGTACAAAAGACTTTTTGAGTAAAATGATCAGTGTATGTCAGAGATCCTGTTTACATGTAATACACTTCATATAATTAAGACATGGGTGATACTTTATGCATTTTTGTTTTCTTTCCCTCAAGACTATGATATACAGCATTTCATGTCAACTTTTGGTATATACTATAATTTGTAATGATTGATAGTGTTTTGTGGAGCACATTACTCTTCAAACACGGATTTGAGAATTAGAAAAAAATATCCAAAGGTGACTTTAACTGTCAAGACTACCAGAACACATCTGTGCTACCTAAGCAAAATAAAGTTGCATTGGTAATTCCTATAGTAACACCACATTGTTGCTGAATAATAAGATTTTTTTTTTTTAAATAACTTGTAAAATCAAGCAAAGAAACTAGAGCAGTTCCAGCAGTTCAGGGTAATAGCGGTTTTCTTGAATCTAAAATTAGTATCTTGATATGCTGGATCGTGGAAACTTTTTATTCTGAATCGATTGTTACCTATGACTATATGTTTTAGTTTGAAATTTTTCACTTTTGCAAGAATTTATGAAATGTCAGTTGTATATAATCTTTTTCATACTGAATTTTGTAAGCACGTAAGGAGTCAAGACTACTTTGATAAATTTTTTAAGTTGATACTCTAACATCCTGTAGTAAACAGGAGAAATTCTACCACATAATTTAAATTAGAACAAGTTGATAGATTTGATTTTGTCACTTTTTTTTTTTTTTTTTAGAGCAAGAAAAGTTTATTAAAGAGAAAAGGCACAGAAACAGAGTAGGACTTCCAGGCTGGTCGATTTTGTCACTTTTTATTTAATATTGAAATATAAGGTCCTCCCTGGTGGCACAACGGATTAAGTCTCAGCACTCTGAAGCTATCTGCAGCCACTGCCGCATGAGTTCAGTTCCCGGTCAGGGAGCTTACCACGTGGTGCAGCAAATCTCCTGCCTCTCCCTCTGCACCCCTCAGCAGTGTACTTCAGTAAATCTACCTGTTCTGCTCCCTATTCTGTCTCGGGTGAATCCTTTCACCACCCTACACCTCTGGCCTGCACCCCAGTTCTTGTATGCATAAATAAATTTAAAAAAAATGTTGAAATATAAACTATTGTCACCAAGCAAATAATTTTCCCGATTTTGTGTTACTAATTTTCAGTATGTGATCATTTTTCCCTTTAAATTATCAGTTTAGATAAAATGTTCTAGTGTTTTGAGGTTAATTTTAATCTGGAGCTGGTCTTTTTTTTTTTCCCCCAAGATTTATTTATTTATGCACACAAGAGCTGGAGTGTAGGCCAGAGGCATGGGGGTGTTGAGAGGATTCACCAGAGACAGAGTGGGGAGCGGAACAGGCGGATTGACTGAAATACACTGCTGAGGGGGGAGCAGTGGGAGAGACAGGAGAGGTCTGCTGTGCCATGTGGGAAGCTCCCAGCTGCAGTGGCTGTGATAGCGTCACAGTGCTCAGACTTAACACCTTGGGCCACCAGGGAAACCCTGGAGCTGGTTATTTCTTAAAAGGGTATATTAAAGGATCTTCTGTGTTTAATTTTTATTTTTGAGAAAAATTTGTGCTTTAATGGAAAAATTTGTAGTCCTGTGACCATACCTTGTTCATTCAGTGTTTATACTATAAATTATGTTCATACTATAAATTGATAGAAGTAGAGGGAGGATTGCTATGTTCTTATTTTCATTCTTTGACAACCGTAGTTGTCAACTCAACTGCACCAATATCCACTCAATTCCTGGCTTCCTGTTCTCCTTTATCAAGTATCATGTGCTTGCTTCACTGCATTTTATAAAATAAAAGCACTTATTACAGAAAATTTGAAAAATTTAAACAATCTAGACTCTTAATGCCATAGACTCAAAAGAGATAATAAGTCTTTTAGAAAATATGCAACTATTACACAATTGCCGTGCTTCTTAAAGAAAATAAAATATGGTATCTCTTTCTGGTTTTGTTTCTTTGTATTTAAAAACTGCTGTTGAAATCATGTGGTAAAGAATTGTGAAATTTGCTTTTGTGATTTTGGGGTGAAATTTTTCTATATTTTTCTGTGATACTGCTTATTGATTTTATTGCTGTAAAATCTTTGGTCAAAATAATTTATATGTTGTTCTAGCTTATGCTTTAATATTCAGGGGGAAAATAAGTGCTGTTTCTGAAATATTGACAAAGGACTTTAGATAATGAAAATATTGATTCTCCCTCATCCTCTGTGGTCCATTTTCTCAAGCACCATCACTGTGCAGTTTGCTGAAAAAAAAAAACCACAAATTTTAATATTTAAAAAGATAATTTTAAGAATTTTTACTGTATTTAAATATTTAAAGAATATTTATTTTTGAAATTACTGCATCAGGCACTTACTATCTCCATTACTTCACTTTGTACTTCTCGATTTATACCATCTAACATCCTACTACCGTACTGTTTCTTTTATAATTTGGTGGTCCTTTTTCTGTCCTTTTTCTTCATAACTGTTACATAGCATTTTATACTGTCTTCTCCTTTTTGAAAGTCTTACCTTCAAGTTCTTTGCTGGTATAGTTACTTAAGCAAATATGTATTCAGTAATTACGATATGCAGGATTTTTAATGAATAAGATAGTCTTTATTCTCATAGAGAACATTTTAGAGATAGACACATTAATGAGGAAAATTCATTAGGTGCTGATGAACGAAAAAAATAAGCAGAAAAGGATCTGGAACAACAGTAAGGTATTCATCAGAATCATCCTTTCTGTTTATAGCTGAGAAAATCTGAATAAAATGAGAGGAGTCCTGTAAATAGATATATATTAGGTAAAGAACATCCTAAGTAGACACAATAGCAAAAGCCCTGAAACAGGAATGTGTGTTGAAAGGATATCAAAGAGGAAGACTGGACATTGTTAGGCTGATCAGAGAAACTGATCACGGAAGGGTTTTCCAATCTAAGTTTTCTTTAATTTATTTTACCAAGTATTCACCACTGTTTTTCTCCCAGCGTCTTAATGCTGTGCTCTGGTATCCCTAGTACACTTCTCAAAAAGAGTGGGCTTTTTGGGAAATTGCTTGTACACCCTACTGGCTGAGAGGATGCTAACTTTTGTCTTTCAAAAAAAATTGTTTTCATGAAGCAGTGCTAGTTTCTAAGCTTTTACGTTTTCCTACATTTTCTCATACAACCAAATTCCTTGGTTTCTGGGATTTATATGTCAGTACCTTCCTTGTACCCCTTTTAGAGGATAGGCTTATATCTACACGAACCTTCACAGTGATTTCCTATTCCTATTTGTTTGACTTCATACTTGAAGTATGTGGTGTGCTTTCATTAGTAACGTGGCTTAAGGAGTAGTGATTCTCAACTTAGAAGCAGATCATTACATTAAGTGACTGTTGGGGAGAAAGTGATCTTTTTGTATAGTTTTAAAAATGCCCTCTACATTCTTGCTGTTTAAATATGATTCACCAAAAGCAGCAGTTTAAATACCACTTGGGTTTGTTATGATGCAAAATTTTTGAAACCATTTCAACCTAAAGCGGCATAATTTGCATTTTAACCAAGTCCCCCCAGGTGAATCAAGTGCATGTTAAAAGTTTTAGAAGTCCTTTCTAGATAATTTACTTAAGCTTTTGTTCTCTGTTTTCCTTGATATTAAATCTTTGGAAGCACCCCCTGACTTGATAAAGAATACTCTCATTTGAAAACAAAAACAAATGCCTGTTACTTTTGTATTCAGATACATACAGTGAATTTTATTTTAGAAGTCTTGAATTGGAATTTTAAAACTTAGATTTCTTATCCCAATGTATATTTTTCTAACTGGGGGGAAAATAGTTTAATGTTTGCATAAGAAATATATTTGTATCCAAATTTGCATTTAAGTTTACAAATAGCTCAATTTATGTATAAATTTGAATTACTAGTGGTTAAAATTATTTTATAAATATTTGTTTTTGCTATTTCAGATCAGTAGTAATTTCACTTCGGCTTCTTCCAAAACTGTTTGGTACCTTCCAGCAATTTGGGAGTAGTTATGACACACATTGGATTACAATGTAAGTAAATAAAAGAGAACTATTCATTTTAATGAGACTTTTCAAATTATCGAACAAGGATTTGAACAATTAAAAGCTTTTAGTCTGCATCGGAAAATTTGAGTTGCCTGTGGTTTAAATGTTTTCTTAGATTTCTGAGTGCCTTCTCTATCACTTAGCCCAACAGAGTTTAATATTCCTATAAGTAGGAAAATCTGACTTTTATATTTTTTGTAGTTTGATTAAAAATAATGTTGTAATTAATGCTCTGATGTAGGGTGAAATTCTTCAGTATATATGGCCACAGCAAAGGACTACCCGAAGAAGGATTACACACTATAAATTAACACTATAGGATGTCTTTAATTTTTCTCATTATGAGCAAGTGATTCTAGACATTACATCATGGAAGGGATAATCTTGATAACATTCTATTATTCCTTTACATTTATAGAGCATTTATTAATGAATCTTAAAGAATTTCTTTCAAGGTTAGTACTTTCAAGGATGTAAAATGTATCCTTTTTTGGTAAGATTCTAGAGAAAGTTAACTATCACAGGTACTTCACTAGCCTGTAAAAATGTTATTTGCTTGATTTAAAATGACTTTGAGAGATTACAAATATTAACTTTAGGAAATTTAGATATGTTAAAGGATTCATTTTTGAGGTCAAGTAGGATGTCTATACCTTCAGAAGTCTGAGATTTCGTGGTGAGAGTGATAGCGGGAAAATGGGGCTTCAGAGTTGGACAAAGGCAGTGCCCAAATTGCTTGCCGGTCACTATCTTGGTTCTGCACCCGCACGCACACAATTGCAAGACTACTCAGGCTTAGGGAACAATAGCAATGGGATTTATTTGACAAACGGAAAAGCAAAGAATTACTGAAGTCATCATATGGCCGTTGCAATGGCTCTAGATAGCTTCGTAGTGCTGCATTTAACCAGTTGTATCACCAGAGAGGCCCAGGATGAATGTAGTTTTTGAGAGGAAAGTCCTGGCTGTTTCCTGCTCTTTGAAAGGGCATATGTTTAACCTGAATCTATATTATTTTTTAGAAGCACCTTTGAAAAGTCCTGTTTTTGGTGAATACTAAGATATAACTCTGTGGCCAGTTCTGTTTTTGAGTGTGATAGCGTTTTTGGAGTTGATCTAAGAGTGGGGTCCTTGGGTTTACTCTGAGAAAGATTTCACCAGAGCTCCGTTTGGCGGCACGTGGCGAGTTTCTCCACGAGACAGAGACTTAGTTGTATTTAAAGTTTATTAGAAAAAGGGACAGAAAGGTAAAGGACACTTGCATAGACACAGTGGGCAGGAAGAGCTGCTCCTTCATGGGGGTAGGTTAAGGTTTTATTCTCTTATAGTTGGGAGGGGCTCATCCTCATGGATGGCTTATCTGTTGCTGATTTTGAATAACTAACCAGAACCTGAAACGGAACCAGAGATTCCACAATGGCTCAACTTCTGTATCTTTGCCCTTTGCTCAGTCTTAGGCACTGGCTTCCTAAGGATTTTTGGTTATCACTGGATTGATGGTTATGTTGATTCCTTCTACCCAGCCTCCTTGTATGAGTCAGGTTCTAGTCTTGTGATGCCTCTTTTTTTGAGTCCTATCTCCTCCATCAAGTGTAGGGAGAGTCCTTGAAGATCCTAAACAGAGGGGTGGGGGAAAGCATTCAACAGTCTTCAACTTACAAGAATAATGTGAGTCCTATTGCATTGACTCTTGCCATAGTTTTTAAGTGGCTGAATTACAAAATTCTAATGTATTAAAGAATTCTCTTGTAGATAACTTGGATAAGCTGGTAGTATATTGTAGCCATTTGAGAAAGTTCGCATTCAGGAGTAGCAAAGGGTGCCATTCTTATGGAAGTGGCAATCTGAATATTCAGCTACTAATCCAAATACCTGAACCTAAGTATAATTGAGTTGAAGCACTTTAAGTATAATTGAGTTGAAGCACTTTTTAAGCTTGTTTCTCAATTAAATGAAAATAAACTTAGTTAATGGCAGTTCACAGTGGTTCTTATTACATCCTGATATGGGGTCTATAATCTCATCAAAAAGATCACTTAAAAAACTTTACAGTACCTAAGGTTAGTTGGCTTCAGTAATGACAAACACTTCCATTAACTGTAAATCTTTTATGCACAGCTCTCAACAGGGGGTACATATTCATTCTCTTAAGTTCTTATGAATATATTATGACCCTTACTGTAAAATTGGAAACTATTACCCCTGATTTCTTTGATAAATCTTCAGTAACTAGCAAACTGACTTCAAAAGATCAGATTAGGGCCTCCCTGGTGGCGCAGGGGTTAAGCACTGCTCTGTGGAGCTGTCAGCAGAGGTGACCGCGGGTTCCCTGGAGATTCCAACATGGCTGGCAGATCTCTCCTGCCTCCCCCACTGCTCCCCTCAGCAGTGTATTTCTGTCAATCTGCCTGTTCTGTTCCCCACTCTGTCTCTGGTGAACCCTCTCGCCGTCCCACGCCTCTGGCCTGTAGCCTAGCTTGTATGCATAAATAAAATCTTAAAAGAATCAGATTACTTGCTTCAAGGTATAGAGCTACAGCAGGTGTGTTAACTGGTTTTAAACGTGTTTCCAGAAGCTTTCTTTCTACCAGTTGCTACTCAGTGATTGGCAAGGCAAAATTAGTCTATTTTAAAAATGGCACTATGTTTAAAACATGATGTAAATTACAAGCAGAACTTTGGAATTTTAACTTTTGTCATCAATACATTTCATTCCTTTGTTTAAAAACAAATCTGATTGACTCTATAAGTTTATTCTGTATATGTTCTTTGTGACATGTATTCTGCTAAGTAATGACCAAGGCACATATTCTGTCTACGTCATGTTATGTATAATATTAGTTATTACTGATTAGACAGTTATAATTATCACTCTGCCAGACATTTTATTCCCTATTAGGAATTGAGTATTTTGAGAATAAAAAACATTGGTACTTTAAATTCACAAACATTAAATTGTGTTGCTTTATATATTTTCATAATTCACATATAAATAGAACTTTAAAATTTTTCCTAATTGAAAGAGTTTGCAGTTCAAGGTTTTTAAGAGTTTTTTTTTTCCCCTTTATGTCTTTAAAATTGTTTTTTCTTTGAATTGGTCCAGGTGGGCAGAAAAAGAACTGAACATGATGAAACTTTTCTTTGATAATTTGGTATATTATATTCAAGCAGTAAGAGAAGGGAGACAAAAACATGCATTGTAAGTATCCCTTAACAATGTTAATATGTTTAAGTTTTTGCCTATCTTCTGAAAGATAATTTAGAAAATTTAAAATTTACTTTCTAACAAATATATTTAACATAGAGTTAATCTAAAACATTTTCCTTTATTAATTATAAGTGGATACTAGTTTGAGAAAACTTAGTACATATGCGGGAAGTTTAAAAACTGATGGTATAATTGGTCAATATTTTACCATTTAAAAATATCCTCTTGATATATTGTAGTAAAGTGACTTTGGATAAGAATTGATAGAAATTGGCTAGTGATATACTGTGTTTAAAGCTTCTTATGGGGAGATGCATACCTAGAGGGAAACATGAAATTCAGAAGTATTCTGTTTGTGAGTCATTTGGTGGGAAACATAAAATTCAGAAGTGTTCTGTTTGTGAGTCATTTGGTGGGGACTGATGATCAAATCAAAGAAACTTTGCTCCGTGTCAGTATCAGCATGTTAGTGAATAAGAGAAGTAGCCACAGTGTGTGTTGAAAACTTCTCCATAGATGGAAGCCAAGCAGACAGTACAAGTGCTCAGAAAAGCCATAGACCTTTAAAGCATAATGTCTCTAAAAAATTGACTTATTTTCCCTATCAGTTAATTAGTTTCTTCCCCAAATTCTATGCCCTTCAGAGTCCCATCATTTTCCCAGTCAGCTGAAACTTAGAAACTTGGGAACTTTTTGTATTGTTTTATTTCTAAACATAAGTGATATAATGGTGATGATACAGCCAGTGTTCATTGATACTTGCTATGTTCCAGAGACCATTTCTATTGAAGATGCGTAAGAACCCATTCAAGGCGCCATTCCCATTTTTAAATTGAGGATTCTTATGCTATGACACAATAAGTAACTTGCTGAAGATCACACATTTTGTGAATAGGGGAACCAGGATTTCTGTAATTTATCTTATAAACACAAATCTAAAGATGGTGGAGCAATCTTTTGTATATTTCATATTCTCATACTTTCATCAATATCTTAATGCTAAAAAATATTCCATTTCTTTTCATAAGCTGTAAAGTCTTTCAGTCAATCAGTCTTTTAACTGATTTCAATATCAGTCTTGTTGCCTTACTCTCCCCCTTAGATTTTTTCTTTTACCCATGCCTTTAAAGTTATGCTCATTTGTTTCTTACCTTATCCAGTTGGGAAGATGACGTGGTATTGGAGGAAAGCATGTGGGCTACAGAATCATACAATTCTGTGGATAGATTAGGAATCTTGTTTTGATGATGTTGTAATTGCTTACTTCTCTGTCCCAATTATTTACCTCATGAGTTTTTCTAAGAATTAAATGAAATAACAGTTAAGTTCTACCTTGCACTTAGTAAAATATCTATCACTTGTAGTTACATAGCTAAATAAACTGTATATGGCACAAAATAAACAAGAATTTTGTTCCTTATCCTCTTCTAGTTTCTTCACTGAATAAAAAATAAATTCCAGGTTCTTTAGCCTAGTATTTTGGGCCCTCTAAAATTTATACTCAAATAACCTTTCCTTTTCTATTGTTCAATTGTTTTTTTTCAAGATACCTGTTGTACAAATCAATTTTTTGAGACTTTTCCTTAACTTTATTTTGTAGTTTTGTTTACAAAGTTGCCTTTGCATAAGATGTATTCTCTTTAATTGTTACTCAAGTTCTAAGTGTTCTTCATAGTCTCCGTACTCATTTAACTCTCTTTCATGAAGGAGTGGTTGAAAATAATCATGACCTGATTCTGAGCATCTCCGTACATACAGTAAAAGTCATAAAATCTCTAATGTAGCAGAAATAAAACCACACATGACCCACAGCTTCAGCATTTTTAGGAAACAAAATTCAAGTTACCTTTTAATACAAAAGTAAACACTCAAGTTACAAAACACTCAGTAAACACCCATTTCAGTTATAAACTGTGGGTTTCATGGTAGACTTGGGAGGTTTAGAGAAGGATGTAGAAGAGATAGATGAATCATCCTTGGAAAAAGAAAGTCCCAGCATTAAGTTCCAACAAATGAGCATAGGTTTGAGATTTATTTTTTCAGAACTTTGGCTGTAGGAAATCGCTCACTGTGTTAGTAGGACCAGAGGTGGAACCTCACTGAAGCACGGATTCTATGGTGAATAAGAGGAGTGGTGCTCTTTGAAGATGAGTTTTTTTACCTTGTAGGAACAGAGATATCTAGACTATTCTGGTCAAGTACCTTGTTGCTTCAGGCTGTAAAATAAAGTTGTTCATTTGCTACTCTTTTTTATGGCTTTTTTTATATACTCTTTTTTTGTTTTAATGAGTTTCTGACATATTATTTTCCACTTCTTCATTGGGTATTATAGTTGGCAAGTTCTAGTAAGTTCTAATAAGGTAATCACCTCAGGGAAAAGAATTTCTTGTGGAAACAAGATAACAGTTCATTTCCTAAATGGACATGTTACATGTTTCTTGAATCTGGTGATCTCTGGAGAAAAAGCCTGTCGGTTTCAATATCAAGGTTGCAAAGAAAATGACCTTTTTAAAAAACCATTGGTTTGTCATCAATATTTCATGCCTGTAAGATTATTTTTGTCCTATATTTCTTGTAGTGGCAGAAACCTTGGACAAAAGCACATTAGAATTTGTTAGTATTGATTTAAGTTCTGCATTCCAAGAAATTTCTTCACTTGTGATTTCATCAGCTCATGGTACTCTGACAGAGCAGGCTGAGTCCTTCAAGAGTAGAACCATTGGCTCTACTTGGAAGCTGAAGAAGGGAGGGAGGGAGGGGACAAAGGGACTTGAATTTATGCCTTTTAGGGTTATGAGTACCTTACTCTGAGATGTGAGCATGAGAGAAGTATTCAGAAATAAAGCCTCTTTATAAAAGATAAGACTTCCTTCCCCTTGTATATTGGTGACTGATGTCCCCTTGACTCAGGCTAAGAAGAGTACAGAAGTTACTTAAAATCACAGAGTTAATAGATCGTATTTTAAAAATATACTTGTACTTCAGAAGGCCTATGCTGTAAAATCTGTCGTTTTAGTATAAGGAGAAGTTCTGGTATTTTCCCTTGGATAGCATTCTAGCTTGTGAATTGCTTAATACATTCTCCCCTCCTCCACCTAAACCCCTTATCACGTGGACTTTCATCTTCACAAAGGGCACTGCAACACTAATGAAGCAAAAGTTAGCTTTTCTTTGTCAACATTAATGCCAGAAAGAAAAGAGTAGGAAAGTTACATCTAGAAAATTCAGTATTTGGAAACAGAATTTTTCACTGAAAGATGATAGGAAATGCAATTAAGAGGCTCTTTAGTTTTCTGCATGCTGGAATATAAATTAGGGCTCAGGCGGATTGTTGCCCTTTAGGTAAAACAGTTTGCTCAGTTAATTCACAGCCAGCCTTTGATTTGTAATAGAAATAAGAACTCATGATTGATATAGCCTCATCAGCTTGTGGGCACTAGAATGTTGTGATGTCACAGACTCAGTTCATTATTGTAGTTTGCAGGATTGCTAAATGAGTCCTGAGACGCAAACCTGATCATTAACCTTACCTTCCCCCAACACCTTCAGTGACTTCTTTTTCCAGTGAGAATAATATCAAATTTTCCTACCTGTCATTCAAACTGGCCTCAGCTTGACCTCTGCCTTTTTCTGTAGACCCATCTCAACCCTTCCTCCCTTACAGACCATCACGTCTTAAAATGCTATTCCTTTGCATTGGTCTACAAACTGAAGTCCCAGAGAATCATTTGAAATCAGTTGCTTAACAAGCTTCCAAAGCAACTCTTACATCACCTGTTGAATTTTGTACACATGAATTATAATTGTTTAGACTTAAAATAACATTAACAAATGCCTGTTCTTTTAATTTATATATTTATGAACTAGATTTTTGGAAATAATAATAGTGTTTTTTTGTTTAAGTATCATTCCTGGACAGATAAATGAAAATGCACTTTTTAAATACAGATGTATTTTTTATTCAAATTTATGTGAATATTGCATAATTTCAAAATGACATTTCTTTGGTTTCACTGTTGAGTTCTTATCTACTTACTCATTATTGAATTTGAAAATATCTTTTCTAATAGTTTGGAGTTTTTATAATTGATTGATTTACCTAAATCTCAAACAACGCTTTATGACTTTTGTGTAACCAAAGTTATAATTTAAATATCTAATAATTATGGATTATTAGAATGGAATTGTACTTTTTTGGTATGATTTAAGATTAGGGTCATTAAATCTTTATAATTAAGAAGTAATCCAGTTAATTATTTTAATGACTTTTTAAATATAGGTATAGCCATAGTGCTGAAGTTCAAGTTCGACTTCAATTTTTGACTTGTGTGTTTTCAACTCTGGGATCACCTGATCATTTCAGTAAGTTTAGTCATTATTTTAATCAGTTGTTATCTCTGTTGATTTTTGGAAGATTTTAGTTAAATGTACTCATGCTTGTAGATTGCTATAGTGATTAAATTACTCTTAATGCTAAGAGTACTCTTAGTATATATGGCAATGTGAATGTGACCCTGACAAGTCTTATTTTAATCTCTGAAAATGCCAGTTTCTTGGTAGATGAACAACTGGATTCAAGAGAGAACTTGAACTTATGTTAGAATTGTGACCTTTATTACTTTTGTTTATGGAATCTCACTTCATGTTGGAAACAGCTACTGTTTTCATATATCAGTGTTCATCGTATCCAAAATTGCTTGACTTCATAGATGAGAGCTATGTAGAGACTCAAGTTTTATTTATGTTAATTCCCAAACTCAATTTTAATAACATAATCTTTTATTAAAAATAGAGCTTGGTCTGGTATGTTCAGATATACATGCTACATATTCTCACAAGAAAGGTGGAAACTTGATTTCTGTTGATGAGCTCCTTTTCTCTTGCTGGACTGATAGTGTTATCTGTCACACTTTGTACATTTTTTTTGTGTGTCGTGTCAACCAGTCTTACTGTTAGGAGAATATTCTATCTCTCTGTACTCTTGACTGGTGAGTGCCTTACTAACCTGACAGGTGTCATCATGACTCTTAAGGTCATATTTGTATTTGAGGTATCATGCGTTTATCTTATTGTTTAAGCTATTATTTTTTCATTCAAACTGCTTGTAACAAATGCCACTTAACATTGTAGTAATAATAGATTTGAAAATTCAGACACCTGTTTTTGATAGGAAATTTCTGTTTGATGTCACTAGAACATTTTATCATATTTGTTCTGATTTGTAACATACAGGTTTATAAGACAAAGACCAACATATTGGTGCTCTCTAGTACATTGGGTTAGGATCAAACTGTTTTATGTACCGTGATTAAGAATTCGTAATTTTTATCTAGGGTTAAGTTTAGAGCAAGTTGACATTTTATGGCATTGTTTAGTAGAAGATTCTGAATGTTATGATGATGCACTCCACTGGTTTTTAAATCAAGTTCGAAGTAAAGATCAACATGCAATGGGAATGGAAACCTACAAACATCTTTTCCTAGAGAAGGTAATACTGTTTTGATGGATTTATTATTTATATTGTTTTTCTGTAGTTTGTATCTCTTAAAATAGAATTGTGATTTTTTTTTTGCAGCTTTAAAAAATTAGATAAATGTACTGTTTTTCAGAAGTCCTTTTATAATTTTTTGCCACTTAGATTTTACTTTAATTTTGTCCTTTATAGTGTTTACACCTAAATGAATACTTAATTTTGTATGGCAGATTTAAGTTACTAGTTTTTAAAATAAGTACTTCTTAATGGAAATGACTAAAAACCTGTCACAGAATTTTGAGGCCCATAAAATGATTTAATGAGAAAAACAATAAGTGAATATTTAGTTTTTATTTACAAAAATGTTCTATTCCTTACCTAAAGTACTTATTAATAAATAGATAATTCTTAAGGTAAACTCTAATAAGAAATGTATGGGGTTTTGGTGTTTATTTTGAAAATCATTAATAGCACTGTAACCAATTATTAGGAGTGGTGCACATATTCACTCTTTTGAAAGGTATTTTTTTGTGGCTCTTCCTTAGTTAAATGGCTTTGATTTCAGCCAGTCTTCTGCAAATACAAGCTGATCTCCAGATTTGTAGATACCTGGGAAAATATTTTAGGAAATACTGTAATAAAAATATTCTTGTATCCCAATTTTCTCCTTTTTTGATACTGCAATTGGTTCAGGTGAAATTTTTTCATTTGAATTTTGAAATGTTGATGCTAATAAAGGAAAGGGTGTTTCGTTATTTTTTATGTTTGTTTTTGAGATTACAAAGGATTTCTGTGAACTCACATTATCTTTGTGATAGAATTGAATACGTGAACAGTGAGATCTGTTACTTATAAACTAAATAATTGACCTAAGACAAAGCTCCAGATAACACCTTTAGGTATCTTAATTTCAGGTCATGACAAATAGACAGACTATACTATAGTTAATTACACGTCTCATATATAAACATGTGGTATAGGGATGTAATATAATAAATGATAATTTTTAAACTTAATTTTCTCTAAATCTACATACATCTTGAAAATTAAAATGAATAAATTTTCATTTTAATTTTTAAAATCATGATTAAAAATATGAGTTAATATATTTGTCCTACATTGTTTTGAGTAAAATTTACTTAACTGTTAACTTAAATTCAGTGAAATAAAGTTTTAATGTATTACACTAATAAACAAGCTGATTTTTTTTTTTTTTTAAGATGCCCCAGCTAAAACCAGAAACAATTAGCATGACTGGTTTAAACCTGTTTCAGCATCTCTGTAACTTGGCTCGATTGGCTACCAGTGCCTATGATGGTGGTACAAACTCTGAGGTATGGATTTAGACTTGTCATTTTATTCTGCTTGTGGAATTTTTTTTCTTATTCCTCAAATTAGGTTATTGAATTACATAGTTTGCCAAGCATTGAATTTATTTACTATGAAGATTTTTAATACTGGATTTTATTTAATTTTTTAATTTTTTTAATTAATGATTTATTTTTTATTTATTTTTAAATTATTATTATTTATGTCTTTTACATTATTGTGTATTCACTGTAGGTTACCCACCACCAATTCACTATTGAACCATCACCATAGTCCCTTGTGCTCTTTTATCCCCCATTTTGAGCCCTTATCTCCTCCCCCCCCACACACTAAATGTCTCTCATTTGGTTCCCCTATATTCCTGGTATAAGTGAAACCATTCGATATTTTTTTCTTTCTTTCTGGCTTATTTTGTGGCCTTTTGGCTAAGATCAAGTGTAGTGTCTGTTCTTATCAGTTTAATATTGGATTTTAAAAAGCTTTATCTCTTGGTTTTTAAAAGTTTTATAAAGAAGAGGCCATGTAAGTATTCTTTTGGTCCTCTATAAGCTCCTGAAGATAATCACATAGTTTTGTCAAGTACTGTAGAAGGTTGATTTCTGTGAAGAGTGGTTTTCATGCTGCTGTTGTGGCCCGACTTTTAGTTGGTCTTGGGCAACTCTAGAGTTCTGTTGGTAACCTCTGTTCCAGAATAGAATCTCCATAAACCTTCTCTGACCATGAGGCATTAGGATCAGTTCACTAACTGAAAACTCTGATATATTGCTATTCTTATCTCTGATCTTGGTTTCCATTTGCCTAGTTGGATGGCCTTGAGATTCTGTTGACTTTCCTAATACAAATTTAGTTGAAAGCCTTCCTTGTTGGACTTCCCATTTGATTTATAATACTTTTGATTTATGTAGTATCCATTCATATTTTTCATTAATTTTCATCAGAAGATGGAATTGTGTTACAGAGACAAGGCAGAGAAAATTAATGTTGATCTATGTTCAAGAATAATTTTCAGGGCTTCCCTGGTGGTGCAGTGGTTAGGTGCTACGCTGTGGAGCTGTCAGCAGCAGCAACGCGAGTTTGACACCCGGCCGGGGAGATTCCTCATTGCACAGCAGACCTCTGCTGCCTTGCCCGCTGCTCTCCTCAGCAGTGTATTCCCGTCGATTTGCCTGTTCTGCTCCCCACTCTGTCTCTCATGAACTCTCTAGCTGCTCCATGCCTCTGGCCTGTGCCCCAGCTTGTATGCATAAATAAATAAATCTTTAAAAGAATTTTTTGTTCATTGTACCTGGGATGTTTCACAGGGTTTTTTTTTTTTTTTTCTTCTTTCCTTGCTTAATTTTTTTTTTCTCCTTTAGTATTTTTGGTCCTAGCTCTTACTTTGATATCACTGTGATAGGTAATTTCAGACAACCAGACAGAGATGATTTACTTCAATTTTAGATAGTACTGCTTTCTAAGTACATGGTAGGAATACTGAAACTGTTATTCACTTCTCAAAATATTTTTTTTAAAGATTTATTTCTTTTTGCATACAAGCTGCGGTACAGGCCAGAGGCATGGGGCGGTGAGAGGGTTCACCAGAGACAGAGTGGGGAGCAGAACAGGCAGATGGACGGGAATACACTGCTGAGGGGAGCAGTGTGCGAGGTAGGAGAGGTCTGCTGCGCCATGTGGGAATCTCCCCCGCCGGGCATCAAACTGGCGTCGCAGCTGCTGACGGCTTCACAGCGCAGCACGTAACCACTGTGCCACCAGGGAGGCCCCACTTCTCAGAATATTTTTACTCATACTGCCCAATTTTTGACAGCTTTCATTTTAAACTTTTTCTGTAGACTTCAGCAATAACATTTTGTCATCTCATAAGTGTTTGATACGGTAACAGTTTGTTCTACCTAGATACCTGTGTTACACAAGTTGTTACCATATTTTTTTAATTTTCTCTGAATAATTAAATGTATTGACTCTCAGAGTTGGATGAAAAGATTGAAGCATTCTTATGCTAATAATTGTGTATGTGTTGGTATTTTTCATATCATGTTTCGGGGACTTAACATTTTCCCATTATGTAATCACAACTTTTGAATTAAATATTACACAAATGTATACACTTAGCTGATTTGTAAATATTTTAGAGGCAATACATGTGTATTTCAGTAGTTGAGAAAAATTCCAAAGCTTTTAATCTTCAATATATTTTTTTGACTATTTATTATTGCATGCAAGTTGGGGTGTAGGCCAGAGGTGTGGGGGTGAGAGGATTCAGCAGAGATAGAGTGGGGAGCAGAACAGGCAGATTGACCGAATACACTGCTAAGGGGAGCAGCGGGCGCGACAGGAGAGGTCTGCTGCGCCATCTGGGAAGCTCCCTGGCCAGGCATCGAACTCATGCTGCAGTGGCTGGGGGTAGCTTCATAGTGCTATGACTTTACCCGTTGCATCACCTGGGAAGCTCCCTGGCCAGGGATTGAACTCATGCTGCAGTGGCTGCGGATAGCTTCATAGTGCTGCGACATTACCCTTTGCGCCAGCTGGGGAGCCCAATCTTCAATATTTTTTAATAATTTAATAATAGGAATTGCTTTTTATGAATACTTCATAGAATTTTAAAATTCTTGGATATTATGTGACTTTTAAATTTGTTATTTCAGTCTTCTGATCATTTACATTGCTTAACAAATGGTAAAATTTATAGATCTCATTTTATTTTTCTTTCTTAGCTTTGTGGTATGGACCAGTTTTGGGGTATCGCTTTAAGAGCACAATCCGGTGATGTCAGTCGAGCAGCTATCCAGTATATTAACTCCTATTATATTAATGGTGAGTGATTTGGAATACTGTCTGGTAGATAATTTTTTTGCGAAGATTTTGTTTAGCTACAATTCATTTGCTTTTCTTTAATATAGCTAAACAATAATGTAAGATTGATATACATGTCTAAACATTGATTCTCAGGTAAATCGGGATTGGAGAAGGAACAAGAATTTATTACTAAGTGTATGGAGAGTCTTATGATAGCTTCCAGCAGTCTTGAACAAGAATCACACTCGAGTCTTACGGTTATAGAAAGAGGACTTCTTATGCTGAAGACACATCTGGAAGCATTTAGGAGAAGGTGATTTTTTTTTGTAAAACATTAATAACTTAAGACTTTTATTGCTGTCATATCCAAAAATGTTAAAATTAAAGGTTTTGTTGGGCTCAGGTAGAAAGCATTATTTACCAAAAGTGAAGCGCATATGTAATAGAAGTAATTTTAGTCATAATATTTTCCATTTTGCTATGGAGTAGGCAACTTAGGTTCCTGATAAATATTGCAGATTTAAAAATCATTAGACACAGAGAAGATATGCATGAGTAAGAATCTCTAAACAAAATTCCATCTCTTTGAAATCATTGTTACTATGATTAAAAAGACAGAACACCGCTATCAAAAAAGTTTCACTAAAACCCTCACCAAGAACATCAGATAATCTCGCATAGTTGAATCCAATTGAGTCATTTGTTTCATTTGCTGTTTTTTTTTCTTCCTGGACTAGGAGAAAGTATTTTAATTTTGAATTTCCATTTACCATGGAAACATCAAAAAATTCTGTGTTAATGAATATCTGTATAATTAATTTAGACAATACCTGTGTAATACAGAGATAAAGCAAATTAACATTTATGAATATGTCGGCTGAAATGAAAGGTAAGTAGATAGTTTTAATTAAGAAATTCTATTTGTTAAAATCATTCTATGAGTAAATGTAAAAGTACAAAGAACTGTGTTAAAAAATTATTAGAAATAATTTTCAACTTCAGAGCTTAGTTTGATAATTTGAAAGTTACGCAGTTGGTAATTACTGACATTTTATATAAAATATCAAGAAATACTGAATAATAAAGATGTTTTACACATTCTTTAAACTATTTTTTTAATTGGTGTACTTTAGTTTACATCCTTGTTAGTAATTTGGAAGTGTAGGATTTCCTTACACTTTCTCTATAAAAAAATAACACCAAGATTTAAAACATTTGGGCACTGCAAAATTATGTTGACTGTGTGTTGCCAATTGTGCAAATTTCTACTTAAGTAATTTCCTAGTGTTTTTAAAGAATGTGTAAAGGAACCTTAGAGATTTTTGGCACAGAAACCAGACTGCCTCATAACTTCTACCACTATAAATATAAAAATAAATAAGCAAATGTAATGATATATTAATCAAATAAATAAAACATTAATATGTATTCATTTATAAAATTCAGACTACACTAATTATAGGAAATGAAAGTCACTATAATTTATCCCTTCCTACCAGAGATAGTTACTATTGATCATATAATACAGATTCTTTGAAAATTTTATCTAATGTGCAGGTTCTGCAAACGAAAACCAAAAAGGACCCTTTGGTTCAAATCCTTAATCCTTACACAGTGTTATCAGTATCTTAAATACACTTTAAAAAGCTCAAAAAAAATTGTTTACTAGAATTTAGTGGTGCTTTCTATACAGTTTAATGAAGTTCATTTTAAAATTAATTTCTCAGATGAACATACTATTTTCTTACTCATGAGAAAGTTGTAGTACCCTTGATAAAAATCTTTGTATTTATTTGTTCATGTTTTACTTTAATACTTAATGTTGGTGTCAGGTAATTTATATTATCTGTCAAGGAGAGAAACTAGGAAACAGATAAAATTGAATATTTATAAGACAAAGAACCAGTTAAAGATTTTTATCTAGGTTATTTTTATGCAAATCTTTGTGCAGTATCATTGTACAGTTTCAGTCACTTAATGTGCTTAGTGCTAGCACTAATTTAAAATTGCCTAAAACTTACAGAATAAAAATAGAACTGTGTATTTTTTTTAAGAGTTAAGGTTAAAATTTTAAACTGGTTCTCAGTCAGAAGCTATTTTATTTCCCAGGGAACATTATGTAATGTCTGGATACATTTTGATTACCTCAGCTAAAGGGAAAAGAAGGGGTGCCATTGGCATACAATGCCCAAGATCAACAATGCTGCTAAACATCCTACAGTGCATGAGGCAGCCCCTTGTGTCCTAACAGAAAATCACTGGGCCCATAATGGTTGTTTTAAGATTGCTCTTTTGCTCAAGTAGTAGAAGCTTTGCACTGGATCACTTCTAGGAAATTTTACTTCGTTACTTACTCTCCTTCTATTCCAGAATTGCTTATTAGCTTTATACATTGAGAATTTTTACTTAACTAAATTTATGTACTCTCTATCCTATCTTCAACAATTGAAAATGAGTCAGAAAATTGATAAATACTTAGTATCATGCTAGATGCCTGTCTGCTTCAAAAATTAGTCTTTGTAACTCATTTTATAATTTTAGCAGTCATAGAATTGACTCTCAAATTCTTTTAGCCTGGTTTACATGTATTTCCTAAAATACACTTCTGTCTCTGAAAAATATTTAATACTTTTTTTCCTCTACTGAATATAGAAATGTCAACTTGCCGTTTTACTTACCGGATTAGTTTCTTTGAATTCCCCGCCTCTACAGCTTCCCTACTCCCCCCTAAAGAAAGAATGTTTTTAATATTTTTTTCCCACATTAATTTCTCTTGGAGACTATTTCCTTAGGACTACTTATCTATATTTATGCATTACATTTGATTCCATATGATGAGTCCAAACTTATTCTTAAACTGAAAATTGGAATTTATTAGAACTCTATTTTTTCATTTTGTGAAACATTGAGAATTCATGTAACATTAGATGATTTAAAATTATATCCTTTTTGTGTTTGATTTTTGTGTGTTTTAGATTTGCATATCATCTTAGACAGTGGCAAATTGAAGGCACTGGTATTAGTAGCCATTTGAAAGCATTGAGTGACAAACAGTCCTTGCCGCTAAGGGTTGTATGCCAGCCTGCTGGACTTCCTGACAAGGTAGTTTATGTAGTTTTTCTTTCCAAATTAACATTTCCCATTTCAAGTATCTGTTGTTTTTATATTTTTAAATTGGTTGCATCTCATATTTCAGATGACTATTGAAATGTATCCTAGTGACCAGGTAGCAGATCTTAGGGCTGAAGTAACTCATTGGTATGAAAATTTACAGAAAGAACAAATAAACCAACAAGCTCAGCTTCAGGAGTTTGGTCAAAGCAGTCGAAAGGGAGAATTTCCTGGTAAGTCCAACAATTCAAATTTTCATGTCTTATCAGCTTTCAATCTGTTACTACTATGAAGATCACCAGCTTTGTTCATGGCTTCCTCCCAACCTCCCCTACCCTTGTCATGGTGCCATTGATTCTTACGGAAGAGTTAGAAGTCATTACTGTTATTACTAGTACATTTTTAATGTCTCATTATTTTATTTTTTTTTACTTAGGTTTTTTTTAAAGATTATTTATGCATACAAGCTGGGGTGTAGGCCAGAGGTATGGGGCGGTGAAAGGGTTCACCAGAGACAGAGTGGGGAGCAGAACAGGCAGATCAACTGAAATACACTGCTGAGGGTAGCAGTGGGTGAGGCAAGAGAGGTTTGCTGCACAATGTGGGAATCTCCCTGGCCGCACATCGAACTCCCACCGCAGCTGCTGACAGCTGCACAGTGCTGCGCTTAACCTGTTGCGCCACCAGGGAGGCCCTTTATTATTTTATTTTTAAATGAGGTTAGTTACTTGGTTTACAAAACTATATGTGATTTAGAGGTATAGGATCACACCCTTTTGGCATGTGTTGCCCCATTAGATCCACCGCCAGGCCACTCAAAATTCTCTTGCCATAGTCCATTGTGTCCTGTCCGTATTTTGCTCTCTCCCTCTGGTAGCCTCAGTTCTACAGATTTCTAGAGTTTATTTTGGTTTTTTTATGTGACACTTTGTTTTGTTTCTCTATTTTTTTTCCATGTATAAACGACTGCATCCAGTATTGTCTTTCTCCATCTGAATTATTTCACTTAGCCTACTGAATTCCTTCCAGTTCCATCTTTGTTGTTGCAAATGATAAGAATTCCTTTTTTTTTTGTTTTACTTTTTAAAAAAATTTTATTTTCCTATATTATTGTTTTCCCTTCAGTAATATTCCCTGTAGTTCCCCCACCACCATAGCATTCATGAACCATCACCATAGTCCCTTGTGTTCTTCCCACCCTTCTTTTCACCCTTCTCCATCCTCCTCCCTGTTTTATTTCCTGACCCTTTCTTCGTTTTTCTCATGTTCCACCTATGAATGAAACCAGACAATATTTTTCTTTTTCCTTCTGACTTATTTTGCTTAATCTCTTTCAGTTCCATCCATGTTGCTGCAGATGGCATGAGTACATCTCTTTTGATTGCTGAGAAGTATTCTTTTGTGTATATATACACCACATCTTCCTAATCCACTCATCTGTCTTTTAGTCACTTAGATTGTTTCCTTAGTTTGGCTGTTGTAAATAGTGTGGCAGTGGAATGGAAGTGCTGTTTCCCTTCTAATTAGTGATTTAGGATTCTTGGGGTGGATACCTAGGAATGGAATTGATGAGTCATATGGTACAGATATAGCTTTAATATTTTGAGAAACCCATATGGAATATTGTTTTCCATAGGAGTCTGGACAAGTTTACATTTCCACCAACAGTGTACATGAGTTATTTTTTCTTCATATCCTACCAACTCTTGTAGTATTATATAAAAATATGAGGTAATCAGAAAAATGATAATGAAAGCCATTGGTCTGAAATTACAACAGGCCAACTAAATATTTAGAAAATACTTAGATAAAGAAATTTTAAAGTTTTGATAAGTTTTAGAATTGCTTGTGCACAGTTTGATTATTAACACCTTTTAGTAAGGAGCTAGTGGTTTTGTTACAGCATGCTTTTTTCCCTTGAATAACTAGTAAATAATCTTGGTAGAAAAGAATGGATGTTGAAAAGTCTCCCTCCTACCCCTATTTGTAAACTACCCGTTTTCCCTTTCCCAAGGTACATGTTACTAGTTTATTTAAAATAATGTGGTAGCATTCCACTTACACTCCTATCCTTTATTTGCAGTCCTTAATAGTATCTTACAGAACATTCAGTGTATGTACACACAGAGAAAGTTACCTCATTCTTTCAAAGATCTTTTGGGATAACTACATAGTTACGAAATTTTCAAGTCAAAAGGCATATGCTTTTATTATGTTACAATGTTTTGTTCATGAAGAATGTATGAAACGAGAAATAGTAAAATTGAAACCACCCAAGATTAAGGACTTGAACATTGTTAGAAGCTACTTGTGTATTCCTCCCTACTCCCTATTATTCATCCCAGTTCCACATAACTCTTGATTTTTGAGTTTGTTACTCTTTCAGTCTTCTTTATAGATTTACATCTGGTGTCTATATTACTAAACAATATATTTAGTTTTGTGAAACATATAAGCACAAACTTCATGGATTAAGGAAGAGAGGGATAGAGTAGTTATTTGATAAATAATTTCAGAAGAAAACAAGCTTGAGAGTGTACTTCATCTTCTTGAAAGGTGTATATAGCCTCATCTGAGGATATCAATGGGATTTCCTTGAGAGTATATAGATCTTGGTGTAGTCAAGACTTATCTCTGTGCTGTAATGTTGACAAGATACTGGACTAGCAAATACAATCACGAAAGTTTTTTTCTGATTTGTTCATGCCTACTTTACTTCCATGAGATGACACGAATGTCCTTCTGATTTGTTCATGCCTACTTTACTTCTCAGGAATAAATCAAAGCAGATTTTCTTCCGTGAGATGACACGAATGTCCTCTGCTGATTTTGGTTATGATAGGCCTCAATAATACATTTTTCTAAAATAATACATATTTTCCTCCAAGTCCGGTATGTAGCAGTAGGATATACTTTATCCTCTTGATGATTCCCTTTGACTTTCTCCTGCGTTGGGTATGCTGTTAACAATATCCCATAATAGCTTTATTGCTTCCAACCCCCTTTTGTTGCTGACATACAGTGTAATATTTCAGGAGTTTATTGAGAGATGGTTGGTCAGGTCAAGTAAAGATTTTGTTTCTTGGATCAAAAATATGTTTTATACTTAAATGATAATTGAAGTATGGAATTCTAGGTTGGAAGTAATTTTGTTTCAGAATTTAGCAGTATTACTCTCTTTTTTTTGGCAGCTATTGCTGTTTTGATTTCTGATTTGCTCAGTATGTTCTATTTTTTTTCCTCTTTGAGAGCTTAATCTTTTCTTCATAATTTTCTGAAATTTTACAGTGGGTCTCTTTTCAACAATTGTGATGGTACTTTTAATTTTTAGTGGATCCTTTTAGTTTGACAACTGGTATCTAAATTTGGGGAAATTTTCTTTAGTTTATGAATTTCTTGTCTTCTGTTTTATTACTTTCTAGAAATTCTTTATTATCTACAGTTTTGATCTCTTGGACTATGCCTAATTTCTGTTTTTGTTCTCCTGTTTCATTCTGTGGTTTTAACTTCCTGAGAAGTTATTTCTCAGCCCTTCTTTTGAGTTTTTCATTTTTTTTTTTTTAAGATTTATTTATTTATGCATGCAAAGTGGGATATAGGTCAGAGGCATGGGGTGGTGAGAAGATTCTCCACAGACTGAGTAGGGAGCAGAACAGGCAGATCTGCTAAAATACACTGCTGAGGGGAGCAGCAGGCGAGACAGGAGAGGTCTGCTGTGTCATGTGTGAATCTCCCTGGCTGGGTATAGAACTTGTGCTGCAATGGCTCTGGATAGCTTCATAGTGCTGTGCTTAACCGTTGTGCCATCAGGGAGGCCCAAGTTTTTCATTTTTGCTGTCATGCTAGTGTCTGAGAATTCCTCCTCCCCGCCCTATACCTCTGTTTTCATAGATTAGGATATTGGCTTTCTTACTCCCTCACAATTGTGAAATCTTGCTTAAATCCAGACTGATGATGACTAAATTTTAATTAGGGTCTAGCTAGTTTTCTACTGTTTTCTCTTCATTTTACCTCTTCTTTTATCCTGTATGACATTCTTTATTCCTGTGTATAACGTTTTCATTTGATGTTTTTTCTTTTTCACAAATTTTATTTAATATTTTTTGTACTTTAGGTCTTCTGATAATGAGTTCTTTCAAGCTTTTACTGTATGAAGCAAGTGTTCACTTTGCTTTCATTTTTATTTGCACATTTAAAAATTTTTTTTGGTGAGAACATTTAAGTTCTAAGATGCCGCGCCCTGGCCCTCCCGAGTTGCCTGAAGGCGCAGCACGGTGCTAGGACCTTCAAGGAAGAGTTCCTTAGGTAGCCAGGAGGCGACATCTCTTCCCGAAACTACTTTAACTCACAAATATTTTCTAAGTTAGACCTATAACTTTCTTAAGATATGCCTGCAGACATAACCTCTCTATTGCCTAAGACCCCATGATTGGGTCCAGGTGCCGAGCTGCTCCTTCGATGAGTACATTCTTGCCTGATCACGGGTTGGTGTCCTGTACAAAAACATTTACTCCCCCTCCCCTTACATTCCCCTGCCTGCTTCTGGGAATCAGCATAAGATGGCTTCTGTGATTAACCACTCCAGGGAGTTGGAATAAGATGGTTCCTTTGATCAGATTCTGGTTTCCAGGCAAAAAGGACATTATGCTATCACCTTTTTAGGCTCCAGGCTCAGGGCAAAAGTTAATCATTATGTTTATACCTCATACCTTAGAAAGATTACCTTAAGCAAAAAAATATTTTCCCCAGAAACCACCTGATTGTAAACAAAATGTAATCAATCATGTGCTTAACAAAAATATGTATCCTGTTATTTTTACCTCATTCTTGTAGTCAATCATTATCTTTAGAAACTATGCCTGCTAGCCAAATTTATGGTATAAAAAACCCCACTGTTGGGGCAATAAACGGAGCAGCC
>PVIJ01001007.1:0-128465 GCA_004024925.1 Scalopus aquaticus | reverse complement strand
CCAACGCTTTCCCCACCACCCCCGGGGAACCCAACCTCGGTGGGAGCCGGCCTCCGACACTAAGTGTCATCAATTATAGTCACCATGTTATACATTAAATACTAAGAACTTACTGATCTTATATCTGAAAGTTTGTATCCTTTCACAGGTTCCTGTTTTCCACACGCCTAGCCCCTGCTTTCATTTTTAAAGGATATTTTCATTGAATGTTTAATACTAGTTTAAAGAGTTCTTTTCCTGAAATTTTTAGGACTTTTGAAATGTTTTTTACGTGATCATTTAGTTTGCAGCTTCTGACCAAAAGTCCATATTTTTTCTTTTATCCTTCTTACACAATTTTATATTGTGGTTGATTTTAAAGAATTTTTTTAACATTGATTTTCATTACTTTGATTTATTGGTATGCTTTGTGTCTGTGCTTTATGTGGTTTGGGTTTAGTCTACTTTCTTCCGTCTGTGTTTATAATGTTCATCAAATTTGGAAAAGGTAGGTAGATAACATATTTCATAAATTTTTTTTCTTTGTTTGTTTCCCCTTACCCTAATAGATGAACCTTTATCTCATAGAATACTGGAGTTCTATTTTCTTCTCTCTCTCTTTTTTTTACTCAGTAGCATTAAAAAATAAAAAAAAATAAAAAAACATTTTGGCAAGGTAATCTTAAGGTGAAGTCTTTGTGGTACCAAAGACTTATATGGTAATATAAGGTATATATGGTAATAAAACTTGGTCAGATATACAAATGCTTGAATTAAGTGGATATACCTTGCTTATCTGTACAAAATAATGCAAGCTAATATATTACTTTATATACTCTACTTAAAATCTTTTTTTTTTTAAGATTTATTTGTTTATGCATACAAGCTGGGGTACACACCAGAGGTGAGCGGTGGTGAAAAGTTTCACCAGAGACAAAGTGGGGAGCAGAACAGGCAGATCAACAGAAATACACTGCTGAGGGGAGCAGTGGGCGAGGCAGGAGAGGTCTGCCGCGCCATGTGGGAATCTCCCTGGCTGGGCGTTGAACTCACGTCGCCGCTGCTGACAGCTCCACAGCGCAGCGCTTAACCGCTGCGCCACCAGGGAGGCCCTACTCTACTTAAAATCTTAATGCAATTTTTATTTTATTTATTTATTTAAAGATTCTATTTATTTTTCGCATAGAAGAATTTGGATGCAGGCCAGAGGTGGGGATGGGTGAGAAGATTCACTAGAGACAGTGTGGGGAGTTGAATAGGCAGATCTACTGAAATACACTGCTAAGGGGAGCAGCAGATGAGACAAGAGAGGTCTGCTGTGCCACATGGGTTAGCTCTCTCGCCAGGGATTGAACTCAGGGTGTTGTGGTGGACCTTCGAGGACCGCAATTTTTATTTTAAATTAGATAAAATTATTATGAATAATAAGTAAAGTTTGTGAATAATTACGCAATATCCAACATTCTGAAAGCCCAAAAAGATATGATAAAGAAATGAATTTTAATATTAGTTACTAAACATTTAAAAATTATATAGTATGATTTTGGCCAAGAATTGTTAAGCATATAAAAGAATAGATGACAAAGAAATTATCATATTAATATATGATATATTCTGTTTGGAGGCAGAAATAAAATTCCCATTTCTCACTAATATTCAAAATGGACTTAAGATGCTCTACATATATACATACTGTTACAGAGCAGGGAGAGGGGCACCCCACAACCCCCAAACCTGACTGTTCTAAATAGGTTCTGCCATCCACTGCATCAAAATGAAATATGTAAGATCTTTAGTGAAAAGAAACTTTAATGTATTTAGTGTATAATACAGAAAAGACAATATAGTTTCTAAATTAAGCACCCAAAGTTACCCATCACCTTGTGGGCAAAAGTCTACCCAAATGGGATTGGCCCAAAGCAAGGCCCAAAAACCTGCCACAAGTCTAAAGCACCTTTCAGCAGGGACCCACAGAAAAGGGCCAGAAACAGCCAGACAATTCTGGGAGGAAAAGAACAAAACCAAAATCAAGATCAACGTTACCATTGTCACCTCCCCATGGGTCTCTCACCCACATCTGTTTCAAACAGTCCAGGCCAGTGCAGCTTCTTTACATGTCTCTCTGCTCCTTGTGCCTCTTCGGGCTCTCCATCCTGCTTCTTTTGTTCTCCAGTATGCTCTCTCCTCCAGCTTCTATCTGTCCTGCTCAGCTCCACACACCCTTGTGGTGGGGCAGGGAACCTGGAACATGCCCTTTTTCCTGGGGACCACCCTGTTACAATACAACATAAAGAGAAATTCAGAAGAAACAGGATTGAATGTTTATCAAGCCCTGTGAGGGCCGAGATTTCTGCACTTAATAATTAAGGGAAAGAACCAAGTTTAGCTACATGACAAGCAGTTTTACTGTATGACAGTTGTAACTGAGGAAGATTGTCAATGAACCTTACGGGGTGTGGGGGGAATTTTTCTTCTCTGAATTTTCATATTTGTGTGAGAGGTAAAGGGAATTTTAAAATGTTCTTTGTCACTATGGAAAACAGTAGCAATGCTTAACTCATTCCTGAAAATGATTTAATGCCTATCAAATTGAGGTTTTCTACATTAAATTAATACATTTAATAATATTAACTTAGGTTATATTATTCATCAGATATTTCATCATTTTGTTTAATTTTCCTCCTTTATCAAGAACTTTCTTTTTAAAAAAGTTCATGGATTGAACAATAATTTGAATGCCTGCTATGTTCCGGTGCTGAAAATACATCTATGAATATAGTAAAATTTCTGCCCTTCTGAAACTGGGTTTTTTTTTTAAATGGGAGAGAGACATAAATATGTTACGTCTGGTGCCTAATAGATGCTCTAAAAAAGATAAGAGATTAGTAATGAAATGAGACTCATTTTTTAAATTGAGTGTATAAGAGGAAGACCATTTAGAACTCTTTTAAAGGAAACAAGGGAGTGAACTTTATGAACTTTGGGGGAGGAGCAGCATCTTAGACCTTGAAATAGGAACATAGTTGTTTTCAAGAAAGTGCAAGGACTTGGGATGACTAAAACATAATTTAGATAGGAATGGTAATAGGAAAGGAAGTTGATGCTATAAGCAGTGAAAAGGGATTTATGCATTCTGGAAGTAAATTCCTCTATCTCTTGAGTTTGTTAAATTCACTATAATCTGAAATGCTGTAATTAATATTTTCATGTCAGTTTTGTGTTCCTTTCTGCTTTGTATTTTTACTTTGTTTTGGTGGGTAATTATAAGGAAGGGAGATTTTATCATTATAAATACATGCTGCTTACTTACTCAACAAAGACATTAATGAACCTGATTCTTCTGCATGTATTACTCCAGGACATTGTGTAGATTCCCAGAAAACTTACGGTTTTTTTTAACTTGTAGAAATGTTCATATTATTACATGAGATTTGATCTGTTTAAACTGGTACTAAAAGAGAACTTCCTTGGAATTTTTACTGCCTGAAGCAAAATTAGACAGCAGAAAATAGTGTAAGAAGCATCCTAATGCTGTTTTCACTTTGGTTAAGAATTGCTTTTAAGCTCCTGTGGAATTGATTGCTTATCACCTTGCGTTCATGTTCAGTGTCAGCAAATAAATTAACTCATTTTAAAAGTTTACTCTTTTTTTCTCTTTTTAAGGAGGCCTCATGGGACCTGTCAGAATGATTTCATCAGGACATGAGTTAACAACAGATTATGATGAAAAGGCACTTCATGAGCTTGGTTTTAAGGATATGCAGGTATCTTTAAATGTGGTTTGAATTTTAATCCTCTATTGACTGTTACAGTGAGTAGTTGAATAATCAGGGGTACAGTTCAAAAACAGTTCTTACTGTTTTTGTTATGTTAAAATTATTAATGAAGATATTTTAGGTGTTTCTTATAGTGTGTTGTTCTTCCCCATGTTTTGTAGATGGTATTTGTGTCTTTGGGTGCACCAAGGAGAGAACGCAAAGGGGAAGGTGTTCAGCTGCCAGCATCTTGCCTACCACCCCCACAGAAGGACAACATTCCGATGCTTTTGCTTTTACAAGAACCTCATTTGACTGCTCTTTTTGATTTATTAGAGATGCTTGCATCCTTTAAACCACCCTCGGGAAAAGTGACTGTGGAAGATAGTGAGGTGACTAAAACACGTTTTATTTTCACAAAGTCCTTCCTTTCTGTTGAGTGGAGAATAATTTTCTCAATAGTCTCTTAAGAGCAGTAAAACGCAGGAACTCATTTGTTCTTTCATTAGCTATGTAAATCGCTATTATGAGCCAGGAATACTATTTTAAGTTTTATTTTCAAGGGTCAAAATGGGTATGCTTTTAACTTTCCCTGTATCCAGTGGGAGGCACAGGTAACAAATATACAGGTAATAGATAAATATACACTGACAGATAAATTTTTTCTGACAGAGATAGCTGCTAAGGCTGAAACATGACATTTATAGGGGGTCATGATAGAGACCCATTTATCATTTGATCAGAGGTTTCTTTGAGAGAAACCATATAAATAAAATCTGAACTAGAAGAATGCTTAGTTGTCAACTAAATGGAGAGGAATGATCTGGGTAGAGTAATACAATTCTTGAAGCCATTGATGCTGGGTGGGGGGTTGTTAGGCAGTTTTAGAAATTGTGAGTAGAAAGCGGAGGGTGGTGGGATAGTGGAATAAGAGGGAATGAAGTTGTAAACAGCCAAACTCATTTTACTCAGAAATGACAGCATTAAAGTATTTTAAGCAGAGGAAGAGACACATCTTCTGATACTGTTTTAAAGGTAATAGGTTTATTTCGCAATAATAGAAAAAGGAATAAGGTGTATAGTGTAGTAGTCCACAGTAGAGTTGATGGTGCCCTGGAATACTATGGTGGCGGTGATTAAGGGGACCAGCAGGTCAAAACAACTTATATTAATGATGGATAGGATTAAGAGTAGGGACCGACTAGGGTAAAGGAAAAAGGAAAATGGAAATGATGTCCAGGTTTCTGGCTTGTTAAGTAAACAATTGGAGATCAAAGTTTGAAGCTGAGAGAAGAGGTTTTGTTTGGAAAATTGATTTGTGGGTTTTCACTATAGTGATGGTAAATGCAAGAGTGTAAGATGTGTGAACTTATACCCCTAAATCATACACAGATTTGTAAACTAACATTTCCTCAAATAATAAATGAAGAAAGTATAGACACCATCACTTAAATCATTTTCAGTCTTTTCAGACTTTTTTCTTTTAAAAAAATGACTTTAAATTGGCTTATTCTATATGTGGTTCTTTGATATGTCATATCTAGTGAGTCATTGTTTTGAGATTGGGTGGTAAATAAAATAATGTCACTTCTTTCTTTTCCAAACACTTTAAATGACTTTATTCTGGGTTTCTGAAATATGTTTGACCATTGATGCATTGGTAGCTGCTGTTGAGTCCTCTGTTCTCCATAATCTGTTTTCTCTTATGGTGGCACATCTTAATTAAATTCCTAAGAAATTCCCCTTTTGATCAAGCAGAATAATAATAGTTGTGCATGAACTTTGTCTCCTCACTTTTTAAAGTTTTATGCCATAAATACATAATGATCCTTTTTCATGCCTACACTGAATTGGCATTTTGAAAAGGAAAGATATCTATAGGAATTCCCCAGTTTTCCATGAGGGTAGATAAGCTATACAGTGTGTTGTGGTAATATAGTGGAGAGAATAAAGTTTTGTGGAAGGTTTTTACAAAAAGGTAATTGTCTAAATTAGCTCTAGTTATTGATGAGAGCATTGCAGATTTACAGAAAAATAAATGGCATATTTCAGAAACTGAAATTGTGAGAATAGTGTAATTTATATATAAGTAAAAAGGAAGATTGTAACCTGTTCCACAAAAGAACCTTAGGAGATTTTTGTTAAATGCTACCATCATCATGACACTTTTATTTATTTTTAAAGATTTATTTAAGCATACAAGCTGGGGTGTAGACCAGAGGTATGGTGGCGAGTGGGGATGAGAGGATTCACCAGAGACAGTGGGGAGCAGAACAAGCAGATCTACTGGAATACACCACTGAGTGGGTGAGACAGGAGAGGTCTGCTGCGCCATGTGGGAAGCTCCCTCATGGGGTATCGAACTCGTGCTGCAGTAGCTCTGGATAGCTTCATAGTGCTGCTACTTAACCCGTTGTACCACCAGGGAGGCCCATCATAACACTTTCAAAGCAAACAAAATGAGATCTTTCGTGGGCTTTTAAAAACAAAGTTTATTATGTTAGTGTGGAGGATGTATGAGAGAAAACAAAGGCCAAAAGTAGGAAAACCAGTTAACCACCCTAACAGGCCTTTGTGGTAGTGGATATGAGGCCTACCCCAAAGGGGAAACATTTTTTTTTTTTTTGGTAGATATTTTATTGAATTTTATTTCTGGCAGATATCCTATAGTTGTGTGAGTTTCTTTGCTGCACAGAATTGATTCAGCCTTGTGAAAAAAGTAAAAGGAACTTGATTGTGTGTGACCCATATTGCAAGGCCTTTAACCATAATATAGAACATAGTCATGTATATTTATATTTTCTTCACCTTCAAATCCTTTTTTGCAGGTAATTTTTTTAAAAATGAGTGTTTACAAAAAAATGATTTCTGTTTCATTAAAGAATTTTCAGTGCCATTATCCCAACTAAACCAGAAGTGTTTCTTGGGTTGCTTCTCTCTTCACCTGGGTTGTGAAAAGCAAAGTTACCTAGAAACTCTTTAAGATTCCCTGACCTTCAAAATATACTACCTATACCATTATACAAAAAGAACTAACTTACTCGCTTACGGATATATTGAAGATTCCTTTGGCATCTTTGATGGTGGTATACAAAGTAGGCATATGTCAGCTGCAGTAGTAGGATGATAATGTATAAATTCATGTCCTGGAAAATCCCCAAACTATAAAATTTAGCTTTTGCTGCATATTTTCCTCTTGGGTTTGTGCTTTAATTTTAAAAAGTGGGGAGGGGGAGAGAACTTGCCTGTTACTTTGAAATATTCTTTAACTTAGGATCTCACCACCTTAGAGTTCAAATATAACAAATGATAAAAGAAAAAAAAAGTAGGTTCTTTAAAATTGTTTGCTTTCCTCTTAATCACTGCTTGTCTGAGACTGGAAAATAAGGTATGGACTTATAAGAGACATGGATAGACACTTTCCCCAGATAAAAGGTGAAGGATTTAATTCACCAAGTATTTTTCACGCTTTTTTTTTTTTTTAAGACTTTTAAAAATTTATATATATAAGAGCTGGGGTTTAGGCCAGAGGTGGGGGTGAGAGAGTGGGGAGCAGAACAGTCAGATCTACTGAAATACACTGCCAATGGGAGCAGACAGGAGAGGTCTGTTGCAACCTGTGGTTTAGCTCCCTGGCTAGTCATGGAACTGAGGCCATAGCACCTGGTGGTTGCTTGATAGTGCTGAGACTTAACCCTTGCGCCACCCAGGAGTCCCTGTGTCATTTATAAGAGCAGTCTGCAAAGAGGAAATAGATAATAGTATTATTGAAACTTACTCGAATGCCTTTATGTAACAGACACTTTTATTTCTATTACTTTTCTGATGTAAGTGATGAGACTTTACATATCCACCTCCCCCCCCCAAGAGTGTTCAGTAACATGTTGAAAAACCACTGATTTCATAGAGCTATTTATTGAATAAATATATAACAAATTATTTAACTATAAAGTGAGACTAAAAAACAGCAAATTTGATAATTGACGATTTTATGCAAAGAACAGTTGTTTTGGAATTTTTTTTGTATCAACCTGTCTTGATAAGTAGTTATTCTTATTTGTGTAGAGCTTAAAATGTGAAGAACTTCATCTTCATGCAGAAAACCTCTCTAGGCGTGTATGGGAACTACTGATGCTTCTTCCTACGTGTCCTAACATGTTGATGGCATTCCAGAATATCTCAGATGAGCAGGTAAGATCACAAAATCTTTCATTCTCCTGGAGGTTTATAGCAGGTTGCATTCTGACTGGCAGTGTGTGCAATTGCTTGTTGACACATTATCCTTAATAAAATTTTTCTTAATAGGCAAAAAGTACCATTTCATTTTAATGTTCATTTATTATTAGTGAGATTGAAGAATAAAGCTAAATACAAGACAGGGATGGTTTCTAAAGTTATAAAAATTTACCTCTATGATGGTTTTTAAATCATATTACTACTATATTGTGAATATTGCTTTTTTTGGCAACAAAAATTAATGTTTAGAGAAACTATGATAAGGTGAAATTACTTGCATCAGTATTTGTTTTTTTGCTTATACAAGTCAACTTGCTGACCTTGGGAAGAGTGAGGCAAAGAAATTTAATCTATGTTAATTTTCTTATACCGGCATGACTTCACTCACATGTGTATTTGATATTTTATAAAGATAATTTGTTAAAGGGTTTTTTTTGTTGTTGTTAAAGGTTTTTTTTTTTTTTTTTAAATAACTGGAATAAGGGGTATCTTTGTACAGATACAAATAGAACACCTATTGAATGAAGGGAAAAATGATGCCTAATGTTGGGACTTTGCCATGTCATTTAAGAAGGTCAAATGACTTTGGAAAATAGATAACATGGATGTTGAAAATGATATACTGATGATTCAGAGTACGTTGAATGTTTTAGTCAAAGATGCTCATGAAGTGTAAATAACATAATTTAATAAATTGAGAACAGAAATGAAGATTTTGAATTTATTTGCATGATTTTACATACGTAAATGTAGACTTCACCAATTTTATATTCTTAAAAACTCACATGTTCAGTTAATCTGCAGTGTTTGCCCTTGCCCCCTTCCACTCTCCCTTTCCACCTTGGAAAGATTGTAAATTGCCTCATCCGTTGTAAAGGTTAACAGTTTAAAACTTTCTCTTGTGCTACCATTTGTATATTAATTTTGTTATAACAATTTAATGAGTAGTTAGTATTTTAAGCATATTCTGTATGTATATAAGACAGATCTTCACATTTAAAATATGTTTTACTGTCATTATGTAATATTTAAGCATGTAGTATCAATTCAAAGTTTTTCTTAGAAAGCAGACTTGGGAAACCTATGTTTTTTCTTTATCCCTTAATTTAAGAGTAATGATGGACCTATTTGGAAAGAACTTCTCAAAATTAAGAGTGCTCACAAGCTATTATATGCTCTGGAAATTATCGAAGCGCTGGGCAAACCTAACAGAAGAATAAGGAGAGAGTCAACGGTATTACATTTCCATTATTTTCATTAAATCTATTTCCTCTGGAGTAAAATTCCAGAGTGTGATAGCTTTAAATTCTAGAATAATTTTTTTGCCTGCCACCCTTCTTACTTATTTTTTGTCATTCCCACAGGGAAGTTACAGTGACCTCTATCCAGATTCAGATGATTCCAGTGAGGATCAAGTGGAAAATAGTAAAAATTCCTGGAGTTGCAAGGTTTGAGCATGTGTTTTACAGTGTATTGATAAAAATGATTTTATTTTTAATTTTCCAAAAGTAGGTACCATAATTAATTCCTTTTAAACTATTTCTATTAAAATAAAAAAAGCTTAGTTTAAAAATTACTACTCTAAATTACAGTAATAAACTGAGATTATTTAATTTCATGGTACACCTATTTTTAGCATTTACTATTGATATTTTTTCCGCCATTGGACTCTTGTGTTAGGAAATCCCAGTGTCTGGGATTGAGTGGTTAATATAATTGTAGATGCTTACGAAATCTTTTTTTTTTTTTTTTTAAGATTTCTTGAAAATAAGGCTGTGTGTTACTACTATTTTGTTATAAAAGTTATTTTGGTTATTTAAGTCAAAGACTAAGTTGCTAAATAAAAGTATTTACACACACATATAGTATTGCACACACACATATACATAAGTTGCCATACAGCCAGTTACTGAATGAAAAAGTCAGTCTTTGTTCTGTTATATAGCTACTTTTCTCTTATATGTTATTCTCAAAATTGCTTACAGTTTGTTGCTGCTGGAGGGCTTCAACAGTTACTAGAAATTTTTAATTCTGGAATTCTGGAGCCTAAAGAGCAGGAATCCTGGACTGTGGTAAGTTAGAATAAATTGTTCCAACCAGTACAGTAGTAGTTCCTCGTTTTAAGCACTTCTGTTTCTCATTAAGAAGTGTGAGCGCCCATAAATGAAGCCATTTGATATTTTTCTTTTTCCTTCTGGCTTACTTGCTGAATAGGGGAACCAAATAAGAGATCAGGTGGAGAAAATAACACACAAAACAAAAACAAAAACTAGCAGGCAACCACAAACAAGAGACACTCTACTGGGGAGGGGGAGGAAGAGAGATCAAAAGAGAGGAGAAAAGAGCACAAGGGACTATGGTGATGGTTCACGGGTGAATTGGTGGTGGGAAACCTACAGGGAATACGCAATAATGTAAAGGATATAAATTAAAAAAAATAGTAATAATAATAATAAAAAGAAGTGTAACCTTTATCACATACTTCATTGCAGTGATAGTATGGGGAATAGTTGAAATACATTTTAAAATACGGGGAGCCTAACAAACCAATTATGATGAATTCTTTTTATCAACTGTTCAAAACTAAAGTGCCAAAATTAATGTCTCTGAACTATGGCTAATTAAACATTTTCCCTATAAGTTGGTAAATTATATATTAATGTTAATAGCATGTTAAAGTTTGGTTGTTTTTCTTTCAAAAATAACTTGGTTTGGTTTATACCTAATTTTTTGAGACTATTCTTTTTCATTGTTCATTTTGTTTTGATCATTTCTACCTTTAATAGCATATTAGTAAAAAATTATTTTGTAGACCATTTGTGAGTGTTCTGCAATAAAATAACTATAAAAATAACTTAGAAATATATAGCAATTGTATGTTCAGTTATTTTTATATAGTATTTTACAAAATTATTGGTTCTCATTAAAGTAGAAGTTTTAAAACATTTACCACTATAAACTTTGAAGAAATACTGTTAGGAAAATAATATTGCTTGTGAAGTAATAAAGAGTTCATAATGCTGTGCCAAACTGCACAATTCATTTTGATCAAAATGGAAAGAATGCTCTATTTCCTGACCTGCAACAAGGCACAGTAGCAGTGTCAACATTCCATTCAAATATTAATTTTTTATTACTTTTTAAGAATTACTTGGAATCTAGAGGTTAGATAGTCTTGATTTGATAACAAATGCTGCTACATTAAAAGGATTAATGAGAGAAAATACATTTAGGAAGAAGTCTTCTATCAGAATTTTGTTACTCTTGCTATTAGTTTCAATACTTAAATTTTAATTTCACTACCAATATTTTCCTTTTTAAAATAAATAATTACTGGGCCGCCCTGGTGGCGCAGCGGTTGAGCGCTGCGCTGTGGAGCTGTCGGCACCGCGCAAAGCGAGTTCGAGGCCCAGCCAGGGAGAATCCCACATGGTGCGGCAGACCTCTCCTGCCTCGCCCGCTGCTCCCCTCAGCAGTATATTTCTGATCTGCCTGTTCTGCTCCCCACTCTGTCTCTGGTGAACCCTCTGGCCGCCCCACACCTCTGGCCTGTAACCCAGCTTGTATGTATAAATAAATAAATCTTTAAAATATATATATATATATATATATAATTACTATAGTTCTATCTTAATCAAATTACTATTGTTTTTTATTGTTAGTCATGTCTTTATTCCATTAACCTCTCAGATTCATGAGATGTCTTTTAGTTCTTCGGCAAAGTGGGAAAATTTTAAATCTTCAGTTTTGTGTCATTTATAGGACTTTAGTTTATGAACTATGTACGGTTTTGTATAAATTTCATGGGAAAACTTATGCTATTGAAATTGTGAAGGAAACTAATGAAGATTACTAATAAAAAATTTTACTACTTTATGTGACACATACCCTGGTAATGCCTGATAGGCCAGCATACCTGAGACACATTGCCTTCACGTCAGCTTGTATCCCCTATTTATAATTAATCTCTCAGTAAATTATTTCAGATATCATTTGTATAAAATATTCTTTTAAAATGTACAAATCACTGATGTTTAGTATATTAACAAAGTTCTGCAGCCATTACCTATGTCTAATTTCAGGACAATTTTATCACCTCAAAAGAAATGCCATACTCATTAGCAGTCACTACTCATTTTCCCCTGAACACTTCACCTTTAGGCAACCACCAATCTAATCTTTTCTTAGTTCTGTGGATTTGGCTATCATGGACATTTGTTATTAATGTAACCATATAATATACCTGTAGTTCTTTGATTATCTTGTTTCATTTAACATAATATTTTTTGAGGGGTAGGTGATGGTGGCGGGGGTGTGGATGCAATTTTATTTTCCTTCTGTTCATTTTTTTTGTACTTATTTTCAAGATTTGTCCTTGAAAGTATCAGTAATCATTTACTTTTAATGAATAGATATCACACTGTTTGTCTATTAACAAGTTGATGTCAGAGAAACGATCTTCTGATCCAGTATCATCAAGATTAGTAACTTGTTATTTTAGTTACAACTCAGTTTAGTTGTTTGATCTGTTTTAAGTTCATGTTGTATATGTGATGTGAAGTTGGGATATACTTTATTATGCAATAAGTTACTCAAAAGTGTAGTTCAAGTTTTGAAAAAAATGTGTATACTTGCATAATCCTCCAATATAATCAAGATATAGAACATTTTCATTACCTCAGAAGTTCCATCCTGTTCTTTTAACCATCAGTTTCTTCTTTTCCACCCAACCAACACACCCTAGGAAACTACTGATATATTTTCTATTGCTGTGGATCAGATGTGCTTTTTAAAGAATTTTATATAAGTGAAATAATACAGGATGCCCTTTTTTGTGTCTGACTTTTTTTGGTCAGTTCCAAAATTGATACGTGTTGCATTTATTAGTACTTTTGTATTATTGCTGAGTAGTCTATCCATTGTATAGTTTATACTACCTTTATCCTTTCATCTTTTGCTATTGTTTTGTTGAAGATTGTTGCATTAGTGTTCATCAGGGGTGTATGGTCTCTAATTTTCTTGTGCTGTCTTTTTTTTTTTTAATTGCTTTTTGAATTTGGTCAGTTCTTCAGTTTCTTTCTGGTTTAATTTTAGTAATCTATATTGACCTGGAAATGTGTCCATTTCTTCAAGATTATCGAATTTATTGGCATATAAAACATAGTAATCTCTGGTACTTTGTATTTCTGAGCCATCTTTGGTAATTTCTCCTCTTTCTTTTCTGATTCTGTTTAATGTTTACTGGTTACCCTGCTTAGAGACATGCTCAGTTTTATCTACTTGAAGAACTCTTAGCTTCATAGATCTCTTGTGTAGTCTTTGATCTCTGTCATTCATCTGTGCCTTTATTTTAACTTTCCCTTCAATTAACTCTGGGTTGTTTGTTCTTTTTCAGATTGCTTTAGTTGTAGTATTACTTCTTTGTGATTTTTCTTGCTGCTTAATATGGTCCTGTATTGTAAGTTTCTTCCCTCTTAAGACTGCTTTTATTAAACCGCATGGATTCTGATATCGTGTATCTTCATTTTCATTAGTCCTGGGGTGTTCTGTTTTTTTGTGCTTTTTTTTTTCCGCTTATTTTCCTCTTTTATCCAGCACCATATATTTTTAGTCCCCATGTATTTTTAGTTTTTCCTATGTTATCTTTTGTTGTTGTTTTAAATTTCTGGCTTATGGCACTTTGGTCAGAAAGGATACTTGCAATGGATGGATATCAGTCTTTATAATTTCATTGACGCTGACTTGTGTCCCAAAATACGGTCTATTCTTAAATGTTCCATGTTCACCTGAAAAGAAAATGTATGCTTTAGTTTTTGGATGGAGTGTTCTGTTAATATTAAGTCTATTTGGTTTAGTTCCTCACTTAAGACTGTTGTTTCCTTACTCTTCCTCTATTTTGTTGGTCTATGTATAGTTGAATGTCAGGTGTGAAAAATACTGTAGTGTTACTGTGATGTAGTCAGTTATCTCTTTGTTCTTTGGTTAGTCTTGGTAGGTTTTGTTTCTAGGAATTTGTCCATTTCATGTAATTTATCAAGGTGTTTGGCATGCAGATGTTCATAGTAGTCTCTGTTAGTCCTTTTTGTAAGTCTGTAGAGATGGTATAAATGTTTCCACTTTAATTTTTTTATTTTTGGTTATATAGCTAAAGGTTTATCAGTTTTGTTGATATTTTTGAAGAACCAGCTTTAGTTTTCATTGGTTTTTCTCTAGTGCTTTTCCATTTCGTTTATGTCTCATCTGTTTTCTCCTCTTTGCTAACTTTGAGTTTATTCTTAACTGCAGTTTGAGTTGCAGAGTTAGTGTTGATTCAGTATCTTTTCTGCTTTTTAAAATGTTTATAGCTACGAATTTTCATTTTAATACAGCTATCTCTGTGTCCCAGACATCTTGCATCTTGTACTGACTGCGTGTGTGTGTGTGTGTGTGTGTGTGTGTGTGTGTGTGTGTGTGTACACACCCATGCATGGTAATTGTCAGTATCCTGGACTCTTTATTTTGGTCTTAGTTGTAAGGCTCTTTTTTCTTCCCTTGATTAATTTGAATAAAAATTTGTGGGAAATACTTGACTCAATGTATAGCTTGATTTTACATTATTTTACAGTATATTTAAGGGAAGAATTTATTTTTTTTAAGTATATTTTTAAAGATTTATTTATTTGTGCATACAAGCTGGGGTGTATGCCAGAGGTGTGGGGTGGTGAGATGATTCACCAGAGACAGAGTGGGGAGCAGAACAGGCAGGTCAACTGAAGTACACTGCTGAGAGGAGCAACAGGCAAGGCAGGAGAGGTCTGCTGCGCCATGTGGGAATCTCCCTGGCCTGGGATGGAACTCGTACTGCAGTGGCTGCTGATAGCTTCTTCACAGGCCGAGACTTGAACCCTTGTGCCACAAGGGAGGCCCAAGGGGAAGATTTTTTTAACTGAAAAAGTTTGTATCCTATTCCAGAAATCTTTGTTCCAAGCCATAGAGATTTTCTCCTTTGTTTTCTTCTGTAAGTTTTATAGTTATCATCTTCATTTAGGTCTATGAGTAAACTTCTGTATATGTAGAGTAAGACTGAGGGGTTTTTTGGTAAGGTTATTTAGTTTTTCTAGCTCCTTTTGTTAATAAGACTATTCTTTCCTCGTTGAAATTATTTGGTACCATACTTAAAAATCAGTTATACAGTATTGCTACTATTTAGGGAAATATAATGTTTGCAGAAATATTGCTGTACTAGTTGGTTGTTGCATTGGGAAAATAGGAGAGCAAGGATTATGGGAAAAACTATATAACTCTTCTTTTAAGTGATATTCTAATTTATGCAAAAATAGTACTTTTAAAAAAGATTTTAATGTAGAGCTTTGTATCAGATACAAATTTTCCTCTTCATACTAAGCAGTTAATACTTTACCAAAGCAATGTTATTCTTATAGTAAATGTATATATGTAAAGTACAAATTTCAGTAGAATTATGTTCTAAAATTGCTGAGAATTGCTTTGGCCCCAGAATATTAGATAGAATATAATATATGTGACTTGTATGGAGAAATAACTTAAAATACATTGAAATATTTTAATGGTAGGTAAATGGTATCTTTGTTAGCATTTAAATAATTTTTTAAAAATTATAGTACATTCTGAGCTATATACTTTTAAAGAATTCTATATCTTGGGGGGCTTCCCTGGTGTGCTGCAGTTCAATTTTAATCCCAGGCTAGGGAGCTGACTCACGTGGCGCAGCACACCTCTCCTGTCTTGCCTGCTGCTCCCCTCAGCAGTGTATTTCAGTCAATCTGCCTATTCTGTTTCCCGCTGTATCTCTGGTGAATGCTTTCACACCCCCGCTCCCCACACACACCTCTGGCCTACACCCCAGCTCTTGTATGAATAAATAGGTCTTTTAAAAAAAGAATTCTTTATTTACATTTTTATGCCTTTATGATAGAAATGTGTCATTTCTTTTTCATTAATATACACTCTTAGTGTCTGGGCAATTTCTCTGCATTTATATAAGGCTGGATTGTTTACTAACCATTTATACAAGCAGCAAAATTTATATAGCACATGGATTAAGTTACTATATGGTGACCATATTAAATTAATGAAAATGGGGAAATGACATTTTCTTCTTATTCACAGTGGCAGCTAGACTGTCTTGCTTGCTTGCTGAAGTTAATATGCCAGTTTGCAGTAGATCCATCCGATTTGGATTTAGCTTATCATGATGTCTTTGCCTGGTCTGGTATAGCAGAAAGCCATAGGAAAAGAACCTGGCCTGGCAAGTCAAGAAAATCTGCTGGTGATCATGCCAAGGGTCTTCATATACCAAGATTAACAGAGGTAAAGTACAAAAGTTGCCATTAAATTTTAGTAGTGAAGTGTGCTTTATGTTTTAAGAGAGCCTTTGTATATATTAGTTGTACAAGGTGAAGAAACACACTTTAAAAATGCCATCTTAAATTACCACAGTGTGACCTAACAACTTAAAAGAAGCCTTAATTTTAAAGCAATAGTAATTACAAAGAAGTAATGCTTTTTAAATTCATCTCCCAAAATTCAGGAAGAAATAATATACCACTTTGATATTACCTAACTGTAGCATTGGGTTCATTATTTGGAGTCAGCAATTTATATATTTAGTATATCAGGATCCAGTCAGGAAAATAAGAAACACACTAAATATTTCAGTGGGAGAAATTTAAAATAGAATTGAAGAATTTGTTTTGTGTATGTTTTGGAAGGTTAAATACACAAAATGGAAATGCTAAAGTAACCCAGAAAAATAACCAACCATTCACTACTCCTATGGTTTGAAGAACATATGGGAAAAGTTGGGGTTATCAAAAATAAGAAGTTTATAAGAGGGTACCTTTTGGAGTGGGGTTAAGGTCTCTAAGGAAGAGGTTTTGCTACTGTTTCTGAAACAGCCAGCCTCTTCTGGGTAAAATATTGCTGAAACAGTACTAACAGAAAAGATAGGGAAGTAATACCTCTAGTGTTCTAAGTTGACACAATCGAATAGGAAGCTATCTGGCAAAGGAGGAATTTAGTTTGTGATGTACCAGCCTGAGTATAGCACAGGGATTTAGATCTTAAAGAAAATTGCATAATAACCAGCTCTTCTTTCAATACAATTAGAATTATTTTCATTGTGGATTCCGTTGTTCATTTGATCAAATATTTGCCCTTTAGCCTCTCCCATCGGGGAAGTGGGGAGAGATGAACACAACATTTTTAGTGAATTCTCTTCTACATTTTATAACCTTTGACAATGTTTTCTCACCTCATACCTGCCCAAGAAATATCAGAGTAATGAGTTGTTACTGACAGAGAAATGATATAGTGAACATAAGGCTGGATCTAATGTTATAAATGGTAACCCAAAGCATTTTTCCTTTTCGGAATTTTGGGAGTTATTTGGGAAAAATGATCTCTCCTTTTATTCCAAATTATTACAGCTAATACAATGCAGTGCAGTTAATACAAAGTTCAAATTGATTGTCCTCCTTTATATCAACTCACAAAATAATTTCAAAGCTTTTGATTGACCTTCATTAGCAATTTCTCTTTGAGATATTAATGACAGAAATACAAAGAAGTATGTATGTAATAATAATATAAGTATAGCTATAAAGTATACATGTATGGAGCTTAAGTACATTATTATTGAAAATAATTCACAGTATACACTGAACCTTCCCCCATTCGTCATGACTAGATGCATGCACCAGTATTATGTTTTTATATTTTACTAAAGAAGCATACTTTTATATATATATATTTTTGTTACTCATAATAGAGATTTGTATGTAAATAAGCTCTTTGACAACAAAAATTTTCATTATGTTAATTTTGGAGACAAAATAACTTTGGTATATTTTGGTAGAAAGAAAGAACACTTAACTCTTTTAATAACTTACTGTCATGTCTTTATTTCATTTGTTCTCTTTAATAGCCATCTATAAGTTTCAGTTTCTATATAAGATGTTCAAATTCCAGTCTGCTTGTCTTTTCTTGAAACTTTCTCAGTTTTGCCAGGGACAAGTTTAGTTACTGCTCCCTTCTTTTACTTACTTGGCACACGGTATATCTGTACTTGTGTTACAGTGCTTTCTGTTAGCTGCAGCACTAGGCTAGGTGGGAACAGTGCCTTATAAAATGTCTAGAGTGGGTTACATCTTACAGAAAGGATTCAATATTCTTTATTAAGTTAATGAATTATTATGTTGTACATCTTCTGAAGAATTAGAACTTAAAATTTATTTATTGGAAACATGTATTTGAAAGTTAGCAACTTAAATGTTGAACCTCTCAGAAGTTTTAATCTAGAATTCATGTTCTGTATCCATGGTGTTTTATAGTGCAGCTTTTATATTTCAGGGTAATTGAGGAATCTGTCACTACTTACTTTTTTATTCTTCAAAAGTAAGGAGCAGTTAATTCCTCAATTTCCTCCCCAAAACCACAGAAAATAAATAATACTTTTCTCACCCATTGGATGACTTGCATAGAATCTGTGGAGCAAATACAAAAATTGTTTTGCCTTTATTTCTATGTTTTCAGTTTTTAAAGTTGCTGTTCTTGAGTTGGGTACATAATGCTGGTTTCATATTTGATATTTCTACAGTATTTTCCAACTTCCATTCTTAGGATATTCTTTATTGTCACAGATAAAAATGAAAGTAATTTGGAGTTTTGAGTTTAAAATGCAATTTTCTATTTTACTACATCTAAAGGTTTTTTTTAATGTTTTTCTTTTAAAGGTATTTCTTGTTCTTGTTCAAGGAACCAGTTTGATTCAGCGGCTTATGTCTGTTGCTTACACATATGATAATCTGGCTCCTAGGTATGAAGTTTTTACATAATTCATGTATGTAAGTTGTAATAAAAATGTTTTTTAAAGCTTCCTTTTGAAAAAATTTAAAGTTTAAAAGAAAATTGTTAGGTTCTTTACGTGAGTCCTCATTATTCACCTAGATTTGCAATCAGTTACCAATATTTTGCCACTTTCTATCACATACTTTTAATCACATGAGCATGATTTTTTTTGTATTCCTCCACATATGATTCTGAATTTTGTGAGAGCAAGTTTCAGACATAAGGATCATTTACCTATAAATACTTTGATGTGTTTCTCTTAAGATCAAGGATATTTTCTTGACTATTGTAAAATACTCATATTTAGAAAATTTAACATTGGTATATTGTTATCTGATATGCAGCTCATACATATATTGTCCAATTAATATTCTTTATTACGTCATTTTTTTCTTGTTCTAAGATCATGTACTGCATTTAGTTGTCGTATTCTTACATTCCTTTAGTCAGGGATATTTACTTAAAATGCCTTACTTTAATAATACTGACATGATGGCATAGTACAAACCAATTCTTTCTTAAAGTGCCTTTAAGTTTAGGTTTTCCTGATTGTTCCCATGATTAGCTTCTTATAATACATTTTAGTAGGACATACTCCATAAATAATGTGTCTTTCCCAATATATCCTGGTAATAATCTGTTTGTTCCCACTATTAGTGATGTTAGTTTTTTTTTTCCCTGTAACTTTTCATTTTAATTGAGGTAACATTAGTTTACAGCATGGTGTATGATTTAGGGGAAAAGGTTGACACTTCTTTATATGCATTACCACCTCACACCTATCACCAAAGCACTCATATTCCTTCACCTAAGTGCATTGGGCTCCCCTCTACCTTGTGTTCCACTTTCCTGACCTCCTCCCTCTAGTAAGCTCAATTCTGCAGTAATATTTTTAGGATTTATTTTGGTTAAGTTTTGTCTCTTCATTTGTTTTCTTTCTTTATAGTCCATCTGAGTGAAACCACCTACTATTAGTCTAGTGATAATTTAATAAAGGTTCTGATTTTTCCTTTTTATTTGAGTTTTAAAGAATTTCCCCTTTTTAATTTTAAGTAATCAATGGAAATATACTTTGCAACTGCTTTAATTTCCTGCTCCCTTAAAACATTTTTTATTAGTTTATTACTATTTTTATGTACTTTGTTCAGTTGTACCTGAGGTGGTTTCTTCAAGCTTGTTCATGTCTCCTTTTGGCATGTGTCCCATTATTTGGGGTGAAGAGGAGGTGTCTTTTGCCCCTCTCACTACAGGATTTTCTGGGCTTGTAATGGTCCCATAATAAACTTTTTTTTTATTCTTTAATCATTTATTGAAGTAAAGTAGGTTTACATCTTAGGTTTACATCTTTGTAACTGCTCCGAGAGTTACAGGTTCAAAACCTCTACATGTGTATGCTTTAATACCCTGCCTATCACCAATTCCCCAACAGTCTTCTATCATGTTTCATTGGGCCCCTTCCTTCTCCCACTCCCACCCTGCCAACTTTGCCCTCTGGGTGCCTCAGTTTTGCAGTCACATGTTAAGAGTTTATTCTTGGTTTGGTTTTGACTGGCCCTTTGTTTTGTTACTCTATATTCCACATATAAGTGAGTCCATCTTGTATTTGTCTTTGTCCTTCTTTTTTTCGCTTAGCTTTATTTATTCTCTCTAGTTCCATGCCTGTTGTCATAAATGGCAGGAGTCAATCCTTTTTTTTTAATAGCTGAGTAGTATGCCATTGTATGATTCTCTTTCTCTTACAAACACCCCCCCCACACACACAAACACACACACGTGTGTGCATGCACATGTGCACGTACACTTTCTTTCCCTCTTCCCCTCCCTCTCTCTCCTTCTACCCTCCATTTTTCTGATCCATTCCTCTGGCCTGGGCACTTAGACTATTTCCATAACTTGGATATTGTAAATAGAACAGTCAGCCATTTCTTAAAGAAACCTTGGAGCTTATTGATGGGGACCCTCAGAAATATGGGAAATTAATATACTCATTGTTACTGGTTTTTCATTGCTTCTGAGCTCTTGGTGGACATAGCTGGCAATATCATACAAGAAATAAAGTTGAAATAAGTAATGTGATCCTATTTGTTTGAATTATTACAGTAGATATTTTAAAATAATGTACACAAATCTAAAACAGAAATTGAAGTATGATAATTTCTGATATATGGGGGATATATGCCTTAAATAATCACATAAGTTGAGTTTAAGTGTGTAGAATTAATTCCTAAGCATTTTGTAATTAAGTTGGGCAGAGGTTTGCCATTATACTCAAATGACTTATAAAGTTAATGTAAACACCTTAAAAATCACTTAACCTTACTCTGACTAATGGCTAATTAGTTATTTTTAGTTGCTTTTAAAATCACCTTCATAGGCAGTGGTTGCATATAAATAGCATGGTAACTTTTGAGAGTTTTAAAAAATATACCTTTTTTTAGTGTCCATCTCAATCAAATTCACATTCCTTACTTGATCAATTAGAGAATAAGTTTGATATAAACTATGTCTGGTTTTGCACACCAGTCTATTTTCAGTGTCAAACACCAATTCCTTGTAAAATTTACCAGTGGATAATCGTAGAAAAACAAAGTGTGCTTATAAGATGCCTTTAATTTCTATAAAATGCATTTTACACTCCGACCACCAATCATATGCATTAAATAATTCTTGATTCTTCCTCATTGTCTTGTAACATTCTGCCTTAATATCCTACACACACCACAGTATATTGAGTTAACAAGGCAATCCAGTGACTGTTTTGGTCACTCTATTTCTTCTGAATTGAGAAATGCTCTATTTCTTCTGAATTGAGAAATGTTCATTTGACTGTCAACCTCACAAAATGGAAATTATGCAGGTTTTACACACTAATTGCTGCTCTTCAAACCAGTTCACTCTGTGACAATTGATATTTTCATTCTACCAGTTCCATTCTTTTAAGTACTCATTTCATTCTTTGTAGTATGAGTTTCTCAAAGCCTTTGCTCTACAACCACCTCACCCCCTGCCCTTGTTTTTTCTCCACTCTTGTTCCTGCAACATTGTCATAGGCTCCCAGCTTCAGTTCATTTGGTGGTGTGAGGTTTGTATCAGTTTAAGGCAACTAGGTTGAACTTTTTGCCTGTGCTATCAAAATCTTCTCATGCTGCAATTTTAAAAGTCAGATGAGTAGTTGGCTCTTGGTGAAGTTAAAAATATTAACTAATACGATAAATACTAAATGTGAAATGTGGACAAATTCTTGGTTTATAAGGTTTAACTTCTAAAATAATATGAGTGGCTCTTGCTTTCTGAGATTTTTGAAAGTTGTCTTACTAATTATAACAGATTAGGGCTGCTAGAAATCACTGCTTTAAAAAAAACAGTTGTAAGTCAAATATTAATGATTTTGTTTTAAAAAATTTTAATACTTGGTTTTCTTTAAACTGAGATAGTGCATTTTCATTAAAGTTACTGAAATTATCATGGGAAAAATAAAAAAGAAATATGTCATCAGTTTTCTCTATCTTTTAATAATAATAATTTGCTTTTAACCAGTCCTGACAAAAATTAACTTTAAAAATACAGAAGGAAGATCATTTTATGTCCGTGTACATTGAATTTTTTTCTTTTGGAGTCAGTTTTGACTCTAAACTATTTTAAGCTATATCTTTGGTACATAACTCTAGTAACTAAATTATGAGCACGTTTTGAGGTTTCACCTAATTTTATATTCAGTCAAATTTCAATAAATTGGAATAGTCATTTGGTGATTGCTGCTATAAAATTTTACCAGGGATTTAATTAAATTAGTGATAAAGACCTTGGAAAAAATAAGTACACAGCTTTCTTGAAGACTAATCTTTGCTGGGGGAAATTTGTAAAAACTTTAAAAGATGTGGTAATAAGTTGTTATTTTTGATTGATTGCTGAATTTATTACTGGTGGTGGTATGTTTTTACCTTTCAGAGTTTTGAAAGCTCAGTCTGATCACAGATCTAGACATGAAGGTAAGGGTCCCACAGAGTTAATTTTTAATAAATACTTGGATAACTAGATACATTTTAATATATTTAATTGTATTTTATTTATTGCACAAGCCCTTATAGTGATTCTTTTTAAAATTTTTCTTTAGTTTCACATTATTCAATGTGGCTCTTGGTGAGTTGGGCTCATTGCTGTTCTTTGGTGAAATCTAGCCTTGCTGATAGTGATCATTTGCAAGATTGGCTAAAGAAATTGACCTTGCTTATTCCTGAGGTAAGATATAGAAGATAAGTACTGTAACTTTTCATATGTATTCATATTTTTAACATTGGTAATAAAAAAGTGATAGTGGAAATAATGGATAGATTTGGCACAAAAAGCACATTATCTGCAATGTGCCTTTTTAATCTTTTAAGTCTAGAGTAAAATTTTGACCTGTGCACACGTAAATGTAAAATGATAAATATTTTTTAGCTTTCATTTTATATGTCTTTCTGAAATACTTGTTTAAGGAGTGAATATTTTACTTTATTTTTTAATTCTGTGGGATGGGATGGACTTGAGTGTTTATTTTGGTAATTTATGTATTAGAGAAGTTTCTTTTGCTTGTTCTGTTTAATTAGAATAAATCATTACATATAAGAGTAAAAATCATTTTTTTTATTCCGATACTTACACTTAGTTCAGTATAAACTTTACTAGCTCTCTCTTGCTTTTATACCATCTTCCTAAGTGAAATAGTAGAAACACACTTAACAGGCTTAGGTACAATATTCACATTTTTTAGACACCATTATCTAAATGCTATTATCTTTGAATGGAATGCAAATATATGTTCTTGTTCTGTCTCGCTTTATCATTGAGACATTAGAATCTGTAAAATGTTATGCTTTGAGCACTTTCTAAGTTGCTTCTAGTTCTGAAAATATTTTATCTTTGTAAATATATTATTATGAATATCTTCTCAATTCCTTTTTGTATTTGGTGTATTTGATTTTGTTTCTGTTTTTATGATCATATTGGGATTTCTGTAATCTGTTTTTTCGTGACACTGTGTACTTTGGTGTACTTTATTTGGTCATCTATTATTTATGTGCATGAATATGTGATCATAAAATTGCCTTGTAAAGTATATTGCTGAAGAATATTATCTGTCAGCATATTAGCCTTACGACTAACTTTTAATATCTAACCTAAAATATCTTTGGAACTTGGTTTATTCATAGACTGCAGTTCGTCATGAGTCTTGCAATGGTCTTTATAAGTTATCTCTGTCAGGACTGGATGGGGGAGACTCAATCAATCGTTCATTTTTGCTATTGGCTGCCTCAACATTGTTGAAATTTCTTCCCGATGCACAAGCACTCAGACCTATCAGGGTAAGATTTTGATGTGGTTAGGAGCAGTATATATGTTTGTGATTTCCTTTGCCTTAAGTGAACTTGCAAAATTTTGAGTATTTGTTTTCTGTATATAGTTTCGCCAAGACGATAATAGTTATATAGTTCTTAACAGGACGGTCTTGTAACGTATTATGTGCACGTTACACCTAAAGTGTAGTCTGTGTGCTTTGATTTCAGCTCAGTAGGGTCACTTGTGGATAATCTGTTTGGAAAATAGTATCTATTCTGACTTGATACTGGGCCTTGTTTTAAAAAATTGAAAGAAAGGTCATTATTGTGGTTTTCTTTTTAGTCATACAGTTTTCTATTCATCCTTTTCATCTGAACTTTCCATTTCTTTCCCTGCTCCACTGTATAACTGGACTTGTAATGATTCTTTATCATATAATACAGAGATCATTCATAAATGAATTTTATTGATCCTAGAAATAAGATGCAATGTTAGAAATTTTTACATTATAAAATAATTTTACATTGTAAAATAAAGAAACGTAATGTCTTTTTCATATTTTAAAACTATAATAGAACTTAGCATGTAGGAAGGTTTAGTTATGTTCTGTGGGTTTTTGCCTTTACATTTTCATTGAATACTTGGTTCTGTCACATTATTTAGCATTGTATGTTGTTAAGGTATTTTTCTTTTTTAAAGATTTATTTATTTATGCATACAAGAACTGGGGTGTAGGCCAGAAGTACGGGGCAGGGATGTGTAAAAGGATTCACCAGAGAGAAAGTGGGGAGCAGAACAGGCGGCGCTACTGAAATGCACTGCTGAGGGGAGCAGCGGGCGAGACAGGAAAGGTTTACTGCACCATGTGAGTTAGCTCCCTGGCTGGCTGGGGATTGAACTCAGCTACAGTAGCTGGCAATAGCTTGATAGCGCTGTGTCTTTAACTCCTGCACCATCAGGGAGGCCCCTGTTCTGGTATTTTTCAAGCATGTTAGCAGTAATTTGAATGCAATGTTGTCTTTTTAGATTTCTCAAATCATTTACTTATGTACCTATTCTACCTACAGTAACTAGGAGTGTTCTTTTTTTATTGTTAAATTTGCATACTGCTTACTCTTTTTAAAGAAAGTTTAATTTTTTTTTTGTATAGATAGATGATTATGAAGAAGAACCAATGTTAAAACCTGGATGTAAAGAGTATTTTTGGTTATTATGCAAGTTAGTTGACAACATACACATAAAGGATGCTAGTCAGGTATGTTGAGTAAACATGCATTAACTTGTTGTAGAGATTAATTATGACCATGTTCATAATTATGCATTATGTTCATGAATTTATAAGTCCTTATTAAGGACATTTTGATCAATCTGTAGTGAAGTGAACTTGTCATAATTTTTCTTCTGTATTTGTACCTTTCTGTTCTCTAATTCCTTTTTTATTTTGACCTTCATTTGAATGTTCTCATTTGGTCAGAGTAGTTTCTTATCTCTTAAAAGTGAGATTTGTGTATGTAAAATCGTACTTGGAAAATGAAATCAAGATGTCATTAAACTTTATAATTTTCTGTATTAGCGTGTGGATGTGGAGTTCTGGATATGCACAGTGAAGTAGCAATTCAAATATGTTATTTTAAGCTATGGAAACATCCACTTTTCTTAAACTAGAGCAAAATATTTTCATTCAAGTGAATGTTTAAAAGAATTTAATTCAAAGACAAACTTGCCACATAAAGATTTTTTTTCTCCTTTATAGATGTAATAAGCTTAAAGCCATCTACATTATCTCAGACAAATGAGACATATTTGAAGATACACTTGAATATTAATAAGCATTTTCTTAATTTGTTTTCAAGTATTTCAAAGAGTATAATATATGTTACATTTTAAAAATCCTGAAGTGTTTGAACTTCCTACATGGAAGCAACAGCTTATATCTGAGCTCTTAAAGTGTATACTTTTCATTTGAGCAATATTATAAAGTTAATACTAAATGTATTTTAATTTATTTGATTATTATTCATAATAATATTGATACCAGATAAATATTGTTGTGGGTTTGTTTTTTTTTTAATGACGTGGGATTGTCCATTTGAAGTAAAAATCTAATTTCTTGCTTACCAGGGTAATTTTCCTTCTTAGAGATCTGAACTTGAGAGTCATTGTAAATTAATTTATATTTTATGAAGTGTATTTTACCTTTTTTCTCATTTACAAAAAAAACCTGAAATTGTTTAATTGTAGATTTAAGTTTGTTTTTAAAAGTGGTATTAAAAACATTCCTTAGTGGATGAACTGTATGTTACGTGAATTACATCACAAAATTGTCAAAGAAAAAGTGAAGCAGTAACAAACCTTAGTGACCTGTAGATAAATTACTATGGCAACCATAATTTACCACTGACATGCCAGTGATTCTTTTTCAACTATCAGTGATATGTAAAAGTGTAATTTTATTGACATGTATAAGTGTAGCTGTATTTTTAATTTAATGGCTGTGTTAATGAATTTAGGGTGACTAAGTTCTTGTTATTTACAAGGATAGAATTTTGCTTTAATCTGTGGACTACTACTGATCAAAAATCTGTATTTGAATTTTGTCTGTTCTCTGTTTTAAGACAACACTCCTCGATTTAGATGCTTTGGCAAGACATTTGGCTGACTGTATTCGCAGGTAAAATTTGATGTGACATTGACAGTTAAATTGTTGAAAAAAGATAATGATATATAATACGTGAACTCTCTTGTTTTGCTTGTATTTTTTATAGCAGGGAGATCCTTGATCATCAGGATGGAAACATAGAGGATGATGGGCTTACAGGACTGCTAAGACTTGCAACAAGTGTTATTAAGCACAAACCACCCTTTAAATTTTCAAGGGAAGGACAGGTAGGTATTAAGGCATCCAAATATCTGTATGAAATGTAATCAAAACTTTTTATTATTGTGGATATGTTAAATTTCCTTAGACATATAAAGCTTGCTAGAACTTTGTGCTTGGAAAGAAAAGTCAACTTTAAATAAATTACACCTTGGTAATACAAATCGTGACCTTGTTTATGTAATGTGTAGAATGTTTAATTCCTATGACTGTATATAAAAAGGCAACCTTCATAAATGGCCTGATTGACATAGGATTGAATATTTTGAAGCAACATTTACTCGATAGGGTCATAGAATATGTCCCCTGTTGGCTTCATATTTTTGAAGACCCATTTGACCTAAAATATATTATTGAGTATTTGAAATGCCTATAATCTCACACTGACAAATCTTTAATTGCTCTTGATATAGTAGTTTACCTTCCCATTAGCACTTATGTGTTAGGGGAGTTAGTTATAGTTTGGAGCATTGTTTTTTGAGGTTATTGATTATGTTAGCAAGTATAGTAATAACCAAAGGAATGAATGATTGTCCCCATGGGCTTAGACTGAGGGATTCTTGAGATAACTTAAGGTAACAGTCTTTTCTGTCTTGAGTCTGTGCTACTTCCCCTTTTCCACAAAGCCCCTTGTACTATTTCTTCTAGATTTCTTTTTATTTTTTGTTATTAAGAACAATTTGATTTATGGTCGAACTTGTTGAAGTCTTATGGTATATATAAACCAAAATATAATTTTGATCCCCAATATAAACATGCTAATTGATTTTTATTTTGTAGCATATCCTTGTAAAGCCAAAATTACTGTAAACAAAGAAAAAAGTTTTAAGGTGCTGCAAAAGAAAGATTTTAATATAGTTGGATTTCCCCTAAGACTTTGGTGATGGCCTTCCAGGACTTTCTGCAGATATATTAAATAAAGATGAATGTAACCTATGTCATGTAAAGAGAATAAATATTAAAAAATTGAATACATAAAGGAAAATAACTCTGGTCAACACATTTTTACAAAAGTCATGTTACTGAAATAAAATTAGTCATTTTCTATCAATTTGTATGTGCTCAACATGAATATGACAGTCAAATTCTAATTTTGGCACTAGTTTTTTTGTAATCTGCAATAAATGGATGTTTACATCACAAAATGCATGCTGACAGTAATAGGCCTACAGTTAATACCTGTAAAACATCAAGTCATAGACTACTTCTTAGATTCATTGCTTGTCTTTTGTACAGCTGTTCAGGAGCATCTCTGGGGAGTGTCCAGCAGTAGTCAGCCAGCATTGTAGTGGACCATTTTCCCCGGTGTCTCTGTTCCCTTGATGTGATATCTTTATGAAAACGTTCGCCATGTTCATCACTAACCATACCACAGTTTTCAGGGACGAAATCCAGATGGGAATGAAGGAAGTGGATCTTTAGAGACATATTGCAGCCAAGTTTCTGATACTGCATCAGCATGTCTTCTACTAGTTCCCTGTAGTTTTCTGTCCTAACATTCCCAAGAAAGTTCGTAGACATTAGGTGAAAAGCATTCCATGCTTGTTTCGCATCACCCTGCAGCAAGTTGTTGAACCAGTCATCTTTGAAGAGCTCTCGAATCTGAGGACCCACAAAAACTCCCTCTTTAATCTTTGCTTCACTGAGTCGAGGAAATTTTTCATGCAGATATCAGAAAGCTGGCTATATCCGGTCCATGGCTTTTACGAAATTCTTCATCAAACCTAGTTTGATGTGAAGGGATGGTGGCAGGATTTTGTGAGCCTTGACCAGAGCTGGGTGCTGGATATTCTTTACAACTGCTACATTTTGTCTGCGAGTCCATTCCTTCCACAAGTAGTGCAATTCATTTGCTCGGCTGTCCCACTCACATAGGAAACACATGTATTTTGTATATCCCTGCTGCAGTCCCATTAAAAGGACAGCTAGCTTCAAATCACCACAAACGTGACAGCTGTGCTTGTTATATTCAATGGAGTTCAGTAGCTGCTTTAAGTTATCGTATATCTCTTTCATGTAGACAGCATGCATTACTGGAATAGAGGGAAGACAGTTACCATTGTGCAAAAGCACAGGCTTAAGACTCAGTTTCGAAGAGTGTAGAAATAGTCTTCATTCTTGTGGGTCATGAGTCATTTCTAAGGCATTCATGAGTTCCTCAGCATCGGAACGAATAACAGAGTACTTTCCTTTCTGAAGAAAGGCTCCAACTGCTGATGGCACTTTCAATATACAGTAATTGTAACATCTTCTAGAAGATTCCATTGTTGGAGTCTTGAGCCTAGCGATTCTGCCTTGTTCTTGGAAAAGTCCAAATCATGAACCAGGTCATTTAGTTCTTCCTGTGTTAGTCTGTGTGGGGTTGATGATGCACCACAATGAAAATGTGGATCACTGCATGCTGATGGAACAGGAGAAGAGCAGGTTGGCTCACCCTTGTCCCCATCATGAATCAAGAGAATAATCTGCTGGAGGTTCTGGAATAGGAAGTCCCTCACCATGTGAAACTGGTCTAAATGCAGATGGAATGTTTGGGTAGATTATTCTCGCCTTCTTTTGCTTCGTTACTACACCAGAATGAGGGGGAACCAAGCAGAAGTAACGGTCTTTTTATGTGTTTGATTGAGGGGGAACCAAGCAGAAGTTATGGACTTTTTATGTGGTTGCTTGGTTCTCTCCACACCATGGGGACTGCAGAGGGCATTGATGGTCTTTTGCCATTTAACCACTGTGAAAGCTGTGTTGTACAAGTAGCACAGCCTATATGCAGGGCCCAAGGCTTGTCTTGGTCACCAGCCTTGCGTCCAAATTAAATAAAAGCCTCCTTCACTTGAGAAGTGCTACTTCTAGTTGGCAAATGTCACTTCCCCACAAATAGAGCATAGATTGTCTATGCTATTAACTCAGTTTCGAGGCATGACTGTTCAGTATTGTGCCTAAATGGATAATAACATTTATATAACAATAATAACATTTCGAACTATGGAACAGTAGCTTAAACTGTCGTGCACGAAGTCTGAAATATTTTCAGTGCTCAATCTTTCTAACAGGGCTTTCTATAGTGCACTGCTGACATCAGCTTACTTCAGCAGCTGCCTGGCAGTAGTATTGCGTTGCATCAGGAAATGATGGTATTATGCAATATGACGCAGTATTACATCATTCTAGGCTGATTTAGGATGTTGCAGTCCTACTGGATAAATTCACACAGTGAAACATAAATCATATGAATTATCTTCAAAACGAGAGCTAATAAAAAATTTTCGGGGCCTCCCCGGTAGCGCAGCGGTTAAGCGCTGTGCTGTGGAGCTGTTGGCAGCGGCGACGTGAGTTCAACGCCTGGCAGGGGAGAATCCCACATGGCGCGGCAGACCTCTCCTGCCTTGCCCGCTGCTCCCCTCAGCAGTGTATTTCTGATCTGCCTGTTCTGCTCCCCGCTCTGTCTCTGGTGAACCCTCTTGCCGCCCCATGCCTCTGGCCTGTACCCTAACTTGTATGTATAAATAAAAAAAGTAAATAAATCTTAAAAAAAACATTTTCGGGGTTATATTCATGTTCAGCACACCAAGATACTACAGATTAGGGCCTTTTTAAGTCAGTAACGATCTCAATATTGACCAGTGTAATTTAATCATTACTAACATTCGTTACTAGTTAAAAAAATGACTACAGGGGAAGCATCTTTTGCACACTTGTCCTGTTAATATATTTATATGGAGTCTTACATTTAAAATTGATTCATTTTAATCAGAATACATCAATTTTCAAAAGACTATATTCCTAGCCACACTATATGAAATGCCCATTTCTCAAACATCTCCACATTCCTTTATATCACTTTTAAATCTTTTTCAGTCTCACAGTTGCTTTGCTTATTAGTGAAGTTGAGTGTCCTTACATTTATGTATTGTCCTCTTCTATCCACTTGGTTTTCTAATGACATATTTTCCCCTTTTCTCTTGTTTATTGATTTTATAATAATTATTTTGGGCAAAATTTTTCAGGTCTTATAACATAGACATGGCTATTTGACCGTATTTTGAGAGGTGGTGAAAGTGAGGCATAGACAGCTTAGCAACTTGACTGATACTACTTAGACTTCCTTTGGCTGAGTTTTTTCCAGTATGCAATACCATCTACAGATGTTAAAACCTTAAATGCTTTGTTAAATACTTTCCTGTGTTCACCTGCTGTAGAGATATCATATCTATAAAGTTAATTCATTTTTTTATCAGCCGCATATTTTTCCTGATATATTGTAATATACCTAACTCCCTAGTAATGAACATTATTAGCATATTATATTACAAATGTCGATGGAGTAAGGATATTCAGTTCATCCATCATTTAATATTCACACACATACACACACACATATGAAAAGATTTTAGAAGTAGGTTTCTCGTTTATAGGGTCTGAATCTTTATGATTTTGGTCATTATTATCATTTTGTCCTCTATGAAGATTAAGCCAATTTATGTTCCCACCCCCCTGTGTATCTGAGTGAGTGAGTGTTCCTACACCCCCCCAGTATATTATCAAATATTTAATATCTCCCAAGTTAATAAGTGTGAGAAGTTCTCTTAGTTTTATTTTTTTACTATTTATAATCATGAGTGTATGATTTCTGTTCATGTGTTTGAAAGCTTTTTGTCTTTGGCCTACTCATCTCCTTTCCTCATTTGCCAGTTATGTATGAATTTGGTTCTTTTCTACTGATTTATGTAATTTTTTTTAAAGACTTGCTTATTTATGCATACAAGCTGGGGTATAGACCAGAGGGGTTGGGTGGTGAGAGGATTCACCAGAGACAGAGTGGGGAGCAGAACAGGAAGATCGACTGAAGTATACCGCTGAGGGGAGCAGTGGGCGAGGCAGGAGAGATCTTCTGTGCCATATGAGAAGCTTTCTGGCAGGGGATCGCATACATGCTGAGGTGGCTCTGGATAGCTTCATAGTGCTGTGCTTAACCCATTGTGCCACCAGGGAGGCCTGATTTACAGAATTTTTATGTAAAAGAATTAACTCTTTAATATGAGTATATTATATATTACATATATATATAATATATATATATCATATACAAGTATATTTTTCTGTTTGTCTTTTGACTTTGTGGTTTTTGAGTTGCTTGGTTTTCTGAGCAGAACTTTTTTCATTATAATATGCCCAAATTTACTAATCTTTTATAATTTAAGATTTTTGTATTTTAAAATAATTTTCTCATACTTTCATGATTTAATATTTGTATTTTATTTTGTTCTATAGGAACTTATTTAGGCAAAAGGAATAAAATGAGATACCTTTTTATCCAGATATCTACCCAGTTTCCTAATAACTGGTTATTTTTTTTTTTTTATTTATGCATACAAGAACTGAGGTATAGTCCAGAGGTGCAGGGCGGGTGAGAGGATTCATCAGAGACAGAGTGGAGAGTAGGACAGGTGGATCTATTGAAATAAACTGCTGAGGGGAGCAGTGGGCAAAACTAGAGAGGTCTGCTGCACCTTGTGGGTTAGCTCCCTCACTGGGGATCGAACTCAGGCCTCAATGACTGGAGATAGTTTGATAGTGCTGAAACTTTAACCCCTGCGCCACCAGGGAGGCCTCTGGTTATCTTATTTTTTATCCATTCATTTGAGGTTAATTCTTTGGAGGGGAAGGGGAAGAGTAGAAAACAATGGGACAAGAGTGCTGTGGAATATGGTAGAGGACTGTGGGTGTTTTGGTAGTGGGAAAACCATGGTGATGACACTTGAGGGGAGAAATCATATATTGTGGGAAAAATAAAGATGTTTTAAAAGTAAAAGAAGCATAAATAAAATACATTTCATCACCAATATATAAAAACAAAAAACCTTTTATATTGTAAAATAACATATCTTTGGATTTTGGACTTTCTGTTTCACTCTACATATCAATTCATTCACCTCAGATTGTGTTGATTTATTATTATGTGGTAATGATCCATCTTCATTATTTCTCCTTGTCAGAATTTTCCTAGCTGTTTATTTTTCTCTTTGAGACTAAGTTTGTATTATTCTTTTTTTTTAAGATTTATTTATTTATGCATACAAGCTGGGGTACAGGCCAGAGGCGTGGGGCAGCGAGAGAGTTCACCAGAGACAGACCGGGGAGCAGAACAGGCAGATGGACGGAAATACAGTGGGCGAGGCAGGAGAAGTCTGCCACGCCATGTGGGATCTCCCCTGCTGGGGATCAAACTCGTGTTGCTGCTGCCAACAGCTCCACAGTGCAGCTCTAAACCGCTGCGCCACCAGGAGGCCCCAGTTTGTCTCATTCTTTCAAAAATTAAAATTCTTTTACTTTAATTGTGGTTTAAATTTATAAACTGATGTAGAAAAAAGGATTATTTATCTAAGACCAGTACTTCTGTTCTTCACTGTAAAGTTTCCTTCACTTAAAATTTTAATTTTAAGCATATCTTAATTTTATTCCTAGAAATTTTCTCTTTGTTGTTGTCATCATCAATTGGATCTTTTCTTCAATTGTTTTCTAACTAGCTTATGTAATGTAAGGATTTTTGTATATGAATTTGTTGTAGACCATGTTAAATCCACTTACTGGTTGTAGATGTAGTTCCTGTTAATTCACTTTTATTGTTAAATATTTTTTGTTATCTAGTTTATTGTCTGCAAGTAATTATTTCCCTTTTTTTAAACATCTTTCTCCATTTTTTCGCTTGTCTAATTTTGTCTTGAACCTTCCAAACAATACTTAAATAATTTTTTTATTGTTTATTGAAAAGATACTGTTTATGTATCTAAGCTTTTGTACAGAAGAAACATAAGGTCTGAATTGAAATTTTTAAAAAGCCTCGCTCATACTCTAGATGGAGATTTAAACTCTTACTGGACAACTGGGAGGTCAAGTTTGTGGGCCGAAGGTTCAGTTAGGAAGTTTTACTGTGATACTGAGAGGGCCGATGGTGAATGTATTTGCATTTGGGACGAAAGTGAATCTCATCAGACTTAAATTTGTATGGAGTTGTAGTGTGGAAGAGATAGAAATTAAACAAGAACGACTCTTAAATTTTAAACCTTAGAAACTAAATGATTGATAATGCCATTTACTAAGAAAAGGAAATTCAAGATAGATCAGATTGGGGGGAGGTAGGGTTTCAAAATCAGGAGTTCTATTTTACACATACTAAATTTGAAATGTCATTTATATATCCAAGTGGAGTTGTTAAGGCATTAAGGTTAAGGTGTTAAGTTTATTTTGGTGTAATATTAAGTCTTCCTTATTTCCAAGATATTTAAAATACCTTTATTACTTCAGTGATTTTACTTCATTATTTAAAAATTTTCAAAAATTTTACCTTGATTTCACTTTAATAGTCTGTAAACTTTTTCTGTAAAGAGCTTAACTGTAAATATTTTAGACTTTGCAGGCCACATATGGTCTTTGTCAACAGTACCACTATCACCTCACCTACTGCTTACTCTCCTCCTTCTCTTCCTGCTTCTGATTCTCCTTCAAAAATGTAAACCCTGTTCTTCTACTGCCTAACATAGCATCTACCAAATATATGTTGAACAAGTAGATGTTTGTTTGTATTAATAAAATAATATTACTTTTCATCCTTGTTGATTTTTTTTTTTTTCATATTGTAGGATTTCTCCCCTAATGTGTGGTCACCATAGTTTCCCCACCACCAAAGCTCCCAGTCTTCCGCCATAGTTCATTGTGCTTTCCCCTTCCCTTTTCTTTCCCCCTCCCCTTCTCCTCCTGGGTACCTTAGATCTATGGTCAGCATTCAAGAGTAGGTTTTAAAGTTGTCTTTGTCTAGTCCTTTGTTTGATTTCTCCATATTCCACGTGTAAGTGAAAACATCAGTATTTATCTTTCTCCTTCTGGCTTATTTCACTTATGATAATACCTTCCATTGCCTTCCATGATGCTGCAAGTGGCATGAGTTTATTTGTTTGTTTGTTTTGATCACTGAGTAGTATTCCATTGTGTATATATGCCACATCATCATGATCCATTCATCTGTTTTCAAGTATTTTGATTGTTTCCATATCTTGGCTGTTATAAATATTGCTGCTGTAGACATGGGAGTGCAGGTTTCCTTTCTAGTTTTTGTGTTCTTTGGGTAGATACCTAAGAATGGAATTGCTGGATCTTATGGCAGATCCATTTTTAGTCTTTTGAGGAATCGCCACACTTGGTTCATTAGGGACTACTTTCCCACCAACAGTGTAAAAGGGTTCCTTTTCCTCCACACTCTTGCCAACACTTTTGTTTGTGTTTTTGATAAGGGCCCTCCATCCTCACAGATGTTTGGTAGTATCTCATTGTGCTGTTGATTTGTATTTCCTTGATAAGTGGTGATGAACATCTTTTCACATGCCTGTTAGTCATCTGCGTGTCTTCTTAGGAGACATGCCTATTTAGCTCGCCTGTCCATTTTTTGATTAGGTTGTTTCCTTTTTTGCTCAGTTGTATGAGCTTTTTGTAGATCCATATCAGCCCATTGTCTGATGTGTGGTGTGCAAATATTTTCTCCCATTCTGTAAGTTGTCTCTTCATTTTAGTTACTGTCTTTATTACTGTACAGAAGCTTTTTAGTTGATACAATCCCAGTTATTTATAATAATTATTGTTATCTGTGCTGCTGGAAATGAATCTGCAAAGATGTGTCTGAAATTTATTTCATGAACTATTTTGCTCCTGTTTTCTTCTATTCAAACACCTTGGAATTCTTAGAAAAGATACAAGTTTATTAGTCTGTCAAATATAGGAGATAAACCCTTATTCTTTTTTCATATTTCTTAACCAAACTTAATTTTCTTTGTGAAGTCAGGAAGTACAAATTATGTAATTAATCCTTCAACAAAGTGGGAATTAGGGGCCTGAATGTGAGATCTACAGATAAAACTCTGCATGTAAATTGACTTTCGCAGTTCAGACCCATGTTATTCAAAGGTGATTGTACATTTTTTTGACATTAGATGGGAAAAGATCAGGTCATTAACTGAAAGATAATTCATGATTTTACTTGGTACCTATGTCAGAGGTTCCCCAAAAATTCACTTAGAGAACTCAACATATACCTGTGGGTAGGTTTACAACACAAGGGATTACAACACAACGGATACAAAGTGAAATCAGCAAAAGAAAAAGATACACAGGACCAGTGCAGGTGGAAATGAGGTTCAGGCTTCTCAGAGTTCTTTCCCAGTGGATTTCCAGAGGATGTGCTTAATTCCCACCGCATTGTATGTGACAACATGTAAAGTATTGTCTACCAAGGAAACTCTCTTGAGCCTTAGAGTCTAAGATTTTTTAGTCAGGGGGTTGGTATTGTAGGCACAGAGAGCCTGGAAAATTGACCTTTCATCACTGAAGTTCCAGACTCTCAGGTGGAAAGCAGGTACAGTGAAACACTTGCATCACTTAGGGAAAATTTTATATAGGTGGAGACAACTGCAAGTTTTAACCTGATAACCAGTAGCCAATCTAACAATACCACGTTTCTAAGGATTGCAGTGTTTTAGTTGTAACTGTTTTACTGTTGTATACACATTACCCCAGGACATTTTATGCCTTAGGGCAGTATGCTATAGTATTAGTGAGGTTGCTTTTGCTGTAGCCACTACTGTTATTTTTATTATAGTGAAATAGGAAGGAACTTAATAAATACAAAGTCAGTTAAAGTAGGGAGTATTTAGTCCTTAACAGAAATTTTTGGTCACTTAATGGAGTAGAAAATAATAACATCCTAATGGGAATCTGTAAGAAGGAGCTATTAGGTACGGGAAAGAGGGGAGTTGAAGTGGAAAGTGATTGATCCCTACCCATTGGATTATGTCTAAGAGAAATGAACTTTTGGAAAACTTGCAGATGATGGTATATGATGCTGCTTTAAGTTTTTAAAAGTATTTCAGTAAATTTTATATTGTCATATAATCCATTTTATGTAAATTCATCATATTTGTAATATCCAAGTTTAGATCATACATTTGTTATTTTTCTTTTTTCCAGGAATTTTTAAGGGATATCTTCAATCTTCTGTTTTTGTTGCCTAGTCTGAAAGATAGACAACAGCCAAAATGTAAATCACATTCTTCAAGAGCTGCTGCTTATGATTTGTTAGTAGAGATGGTAAAGGGATCTGTGGAGAACTACAGACTAATACACAACTGGGTTATGGCACAGCACATGCAATGTAAGCATTCTTCCTTTCCTTTATCTTTGTAAATCTTGTATGCAGAAGCAGACTATACAGGGCCCAGTTTAAAGAGAGCATTCACTGTCCCTAGCCTTTAATAACATCATAGCAACTATATTTTATAATATTAAAGCTAAAATTGGGATATTTGTTTTAAAAGAGTTTAAAGACTTTTTATAGGTATCTGAAATCTTGGCTTAGTGCCAAGTTAAATCAACAGATATTTTTAATTTTTAGGGAATGAATAAGTTACAATGTGTTCATATTAGTTTTTAAAATTACCGTAATCTGTGTATTCTAACTAAATAAGTAATGTAGAAAGTGCCATTAATAAAACCGAAATATGTTTGATAGTCTGTTTGGGGGGCATCTTTTCCTCCTGCTTTTTTCAGCAGCCCACGCACCTTACAAATGGGACTATTGGCCTCATGAGGATGTCCGTGCTGAATGTAGATTTGTTGGCCTGACTAATCTTGGAGCTACTTGTTATTTGGCTTCCACTATTCAGCAACTTTATATGATACCTGAGGCAAGACAGGCTGTCTTTACTGCTAAGGTACAGTTGTTCTCACTTTAAAAATTAAAACAGAAATGTTGAACTTTTTTGGCAATAATTTTTTTCAATTTAAGTAAAATTTTGTTTGAAGAAGTAATTGATGAGTAGAAGAAGTTTGATTATTTTAGCTAACTCGTGTATACTTAAATTATTTCTGCATTTTACTAACATAGTATAATTTTTTTAGTTCTCAAAGGAAAACACAGTTTTGGAATATATGTTTTCAATATATGCAGTGAACTTATTTTCAGTAAAAACATAGAAATTTTGTTTAGATAGAATTAAGAAAAGCCTAAAACAAAATAGGGGAGTAATACTGAAATTATTCAATTTGCTTTTTTAATAATTATCCCAAAATGAATTTGCTTTTTTAATAATTATCCCAAAATGAAATTGATTTGGGCCTATTTTTACTACAAGCTCTACTTTTGCATTTTTATGAATTATTTTTCCTTACTGTGAACTTATTTTTTTAGTTTGCCTTTTGTACTGCATTTATAATTTTTTGACAAACATTTTTTATGCTTGAATTTGAGTTTTTGTTTTATTCCATCATCTTTTTGTCCTGGTCGTTTCCTCCCAGCAAAGTATCTGTATAGATAGATATAGATTAGATGTAAAAGTAATGTCATTGAATCCTTAATATGTCTAAGTTATGCTTCACATTGGAGATGGTCTCCAAGTAATGGTATATTTAATTCTTTTCTAGTTTTAGTTATATTGATGTTTTTAAGTTGATCACCTGAGACTTAATTATGTTTAGAAATAGTTGATTAATTTAATATATGGAAATTTTGTGACTGAATTTGGTTGGCCCCATCTGCATAGTTTTGTGGCACTAGTAATTATCAAAGAAGTATGTTTACTGTGACTTTCTTTTGACTGGTGACTAGGCCTTATTTTTTGGTTTTCCTCTTCATTAATGATCACCTTTTAGTCCTTAACACTGTTAGCAATGGTTAGATTGCAACAAAAAGATTATTTCTGTCCTTTGAATTAGAAATTGAGTGTATTTCTCTTCTGTTCAGCAATTAGATGTGCAAATGGTGACTAGGTCTCATAAGAGTTTTTTGTTTAAAAACTAAATTTAGACTTGTCTCTACATAAAAAAATTTTACAGAAAATAATTTGACATAATTTTGAAAGTAATCAAATGGGCATTTGATTTTTACATTTAAACTTTAGTTATTTTATTCTTTTCAGGTGTTCATGAAAAGATTAAAGCTAAATATGTTTTTAATGTTGTAAAGTATATGTACATAAAATTTACTGTATTAACCATTTATCAGTATGCAGTTCTGTGGTATTTAAGAACATTCATGTCACCACCTCAGTCTGTAGAATTTTTTCACTTTCTATACCAGTCTGTACCAATTATATGCAGTCAGGTGTTGCTTAATTTTGGGAATAGATTCTGAGAAATAGATCATTAGGTGATTTTGTCATTGTGTGACTCTCATAGAGAATAGTCACACAAACCTAGATGTTATAGCCTACTACATATGTAGGCTATATGGTATAGCCTGTTGGGACCACTGTAGTATATGTGGCTCACTGTGGATGAAAACATCATTAAGTTTTGCTTATCTGTACTTAAAGGTGGCCATTTTTCTTTCCCCAAACCCCTTACACTCACTATTGTATTTCCTGTCTCTTAGACAACTCTGGATATGTCATATAAGTGGAATCATACACTATTAGTTCTTTCATTATTGGTTTATTGCACTTAGCATAATGTCTTAAAGGTTTATTCATATTCTACCATGTATCAGAATGTCTTCACTTTGTAAGCCTGAATATTACTCTGTTGTATATGTATATATCACATTTTATTTATTTATTTGTGAATGAATGCATTTGAATTGCTTACATTATTTTGAATAATGCTGCTATGAACATGAATGTACAAATATCCATTCAAGTCCTTGCTTTCATGTCAATTCCATACCTAGAAATGGAATTGCTGTATCATATATTTATTCTTTGATTCGTTTTTTGGGAAATCACCATTTTCTTCAGGGGCTGTGCCATTTTACATTCCTACAGGCAATGCACAAGGGTTCCAGTTTTTCTGCATCCTTGTCATTTTCTGTTTTTTTTTTTTTTGTAATAGCTGTCCTACTGGCTGTGCATAAAGGTTCGTTTAAGTAGTAAATTGTATGTATATAGGGTCCGCATTTAGAAATTGCACTTTAGTCAAAGATTCTTGGTTTTACTTGATTTTAAAAATTCAATGACTTCTATCCTTCCATCAACTAATACTTTATTTTCCAGTGAAAAAATCCAGGTTATTATTCCTCACTATTTTGTATTTTGAAATATTAACAATTTATATGTTTCAGGTTTATTATATTGGAAAATGTCATTTAATGTTACTTTTTTCATAATCTCATTGAACATTGTCTCCCATATGCCAGAAATACAGACTTTTCGGGTTGGGGGGGGGCAGGGGGACACTTACATTTACTTTATCCTGAACTTATTCTTGGGCCATATGCTTTCTTCAGTTTCTTATGGGATACTTTATTGTTCTGTGCGACCTCCTCTTTAGGTGTAATAATAGTAAGGATCAGCTCAGTGTGTAGGGGGAGGTCATATGTGGATTAATCTGACCATGATCTCTGTAAGCGCTATGACACATCTTGGGGAACTTTGTTCATGTGGATGTGGTCAATGATCAGAAAATGTACATATAAACACTTTAGTTCAGTATTAAGTTCTGCATTTTTGAGCACAAGTAGTAAAAATTCAGCCCTCTTTTTGGGCCACTGACCATGTGTCTAGCCTCACTGGTAGGCCAGCCCCATTTTTATAATGATAGAATGGCAAACATTGCTCTGTAGGGTGACAGCCTTCAGATATCTGGTGACTTTTTGGATATGCAGTTTCATAAGTGTTCTTAAAATGAACTCTTAATATTAGAACCTCTTGATTTGCATGACTTTAGTATTTTCATAGTCAGGTGTGTGTAGAACCATTTTCAAAAATCACTTAAGACTGCTTATGGGAACAGCTATATAGTAGTTTTTATCAATTTTGTTGATTCCGTTTATTCCATAAAACTTTGTAGTACTTATATGTTAAACAGATCTTGATTTTAATGTCCTTCTCTTGTGACATCACTTTGATTATAAGCTCCTAGATAGCAGACCTATGTTTGCACACACCACAAAATGAGCACAAGTAAATAATACTTCTGGCATATGGAAGGCTTATTCTCTGATACTGTCAGAGCTGCTTCAGAATTGTGACAGCAATTCATAATGAGGATAATGCCACCTTCATTATTTTTATTTTAATAATTTGATGGAATATATCTAATAAATGCCTGGAAAGGATAGAGATTTAAATCTGTAGTCAACAAATCAAGCCACATTCCAAATGTCCATTAATGGTATTTGAATGTTTAGGGAATTTGCAAAGATCTTAGCCAGTATTTCTCTGCTTTGTTAAAGATCTATTATTTTAGAAAAAATGAGGTATGACTAGATGGCAGGTAAAGTCACATTTATTAATCTTTTTTAAGGTGTAGATTTTGTGATGGTAAACTATTGCATACCTAAGATATTTGCCGTTCTTAAAAAGTCACCAGCATATGAACCAGCACTAACCAAATGTGTATTAATCTGCAAAACAATTTTTTCTTAAGATCTGTGTATTCAGTTACCTTATATAACATACCTTACATGCATACATGACATATAAGTGGCTTTATATAAGAAATACTCCAATTTCAAAGTAATAATTGTGTATTTTTCCTACATTTAATTGAAAGAATGAAGTACATTACAATACTTAACTACAATATGTGATTTACTAACATCAGTATATTTTAATGGAAAGTTTTCTTTTGATTTCCAGTACTCAGAAGATATGAAACACAAAACCACTCTTCTGGAGCTTCAGAAAATGTTTACATATTTAATGGTATGTTTGAGAATTGTGTATGGAAATCTAATCAGATACACCTTTTGACCAAAGCTAAAAATATTAAATGGAATTCTTTTGTATTGGCTTTGTCCTGATTATATTCTCTTTTCACATTCATTTTGTCCATCTTCTGGATTATTAGTTATTGTGACTTTTAACAGTCACATCTCAGTCATCTTTAGTCTATTAATTTGTCCTTTGAAGAATCCCTCATATCTCATATCCCATCACAGGGTCACTCCCTGCCCTTTAGGCTTAGAGTTTTTGTCTTTCTTCATTCCCACCCCAAACTATGAAAGTAATCAATCTTATAGGAAAGTCTTAGACTATTAACTTTCTTGCTTAATACTTTTCAATGTTCTTTATTATGAACAGAATATTCAGGTTCATCAGTGTGGTTCATAACCTCTGTGGTTTTACGCTCCCCTTCAACCTTTTTTTTATCCCTCCCCATATTCAGCCTCACCATGTAATGACTATAAGCCATTTAAATCCTGATGCTTCATTGCCTTGAGTAGTTATTTTTGCCACTCCTTCTACCTATAGCACTTTTCTTTCAAAACTCTCCATTTTCTTCTTATCATCCTTCAAGAATCAACTTGAATTTTACCTCCTTTTGGATACTAAAGATTCCGCAAAGCATCATCAAGCCACTATAATTCTCTGTCTAACCTATCACTTGTATTGAAAGTTGTCTTACCTGTTAGAATGTTGAGGACAAAGATTATATCATATTTATTTCTGTGTTTTTTAGTTTTTGATACTTAATGAGAAATACAGATCTTGTTAACAAAATTGAAAGCTTTACTAGTCATCCTTTGATTCATTCTCCTTTTAACAGAGTTGGAACATAGAATGTAAACTGACAAAACAGGAAACTGCTGTTTTAAACTATTGTTTAAAAGCATTACTAAACAAAGTTCAGTCCGCAGGAAAAATAATTCAGATTTTGTATTTTGTGTTTCACAGTAGAAATCTGTATCCCAAATTCCTTGATAGAAATCCTAGACTTAGATAGAAATCCTTTCTTAGGAAAATTTAGCATCTTCAGTCACTGAGATTATAAAACTGAAAATGCCATAAAAACAAAGAAGAGTTAAATAGAAGAAACATTTTAAACCCTTAGTGATGTATGTATTTTTTTAAAGATTTCTTTATTTATGCATGCAAGTGGGGGTGTAGGTCAAAGGTGTGTGTGGCGGTGGAGCGGTGAGAAGATTCACCAGAGGCAGAGTGGGGAGCAGAACAGGACAATCGACTGAAGTACACTGCTGAGGGGAGCGGTGGGCGAAGCAGGAGAGGTCTGCTGTGCCATGTGGGAAGCTTTCTGGCTGGGGATCAAACTTTTGCTGCAGTGGCTCTGGATAGCTTCATAGTGCTGTGACTTAACACATTGTGCCACCAGGAAGAACCCCCCTCTTTTTGTTAAAGATTCATTTATTTATGTTTACAAGCTGAGGTGTAGGCCAGAGGTGCAGGGTGGTAAGAGGATTCACCAGAGACAGTGGGGAGCAGAACAGGCAGATCAACCAAGGACACTGCTGAGAATCTCCCCGGCTGGGCATCGGACTCGTGCTGCAGTGGCTCTGGACAGCTTCATAGTGCTGCGCTTAACCTGTTGCACCACCAGGGAGGCCCCCTTAGAGATTTATTACCTGATGTTATTACCACTTGCTTGTAGTTGTCATGTTGTTCAAGAACCTTGTGATAATTTTCTGACTTTATTTGAGGCTTAGGTTTGTTTTCTTTTTTTTTTTAATTGTATTTTTAAAGTTTAATTTATATCCTTTACATTATTGTGTATCCCCCGTAGGTTTCCCAACACCAGTTCACCCGTGAACCATCCCCATAGTCCCTTATGCACTTTTCTCCCCTATTTTGGTTTCTCTTCCTCCCCCTCCCCTGTAGAATGTCTCTTATTTGTGGTTGCCTACTAGTTTCTGCTTTTGTTCATTTTTGTGTGCTGTTTTCTCCTCCTGATTTGTTGTTTGGTTCTCTTATATTCCCCCTAAGTGATACCATTCGATATTTTTCTTTTTCCTTCTGGCTTATTTCGCTGAGCATGATCCCTTCTAGCTCCATCCATGTTGCTGAGAATTGCATTAGTTTATCATTTTTGATTGCTGAATAGTACTCCATTGTATACATGTACCACATCTTCTTGATCCAGTCATCAGTTTTTGGGCATTTGGGTTGTTTCCATGTTTAAGCTATTGTACATAGTGCTGCAATAAACATAGGTGTGCATGTGACCTTTTGGAATAATGTTTTTGTGTCCTTTGGGTATACTCCTAGGAGTGGAATTGCTGGGTAATATGGAAGCTCCATTTTTAGTTGTTAGAGAAACTGCCATACAGCTTTCCATAGAGGTTGGAATAGTTTGTTTCATAATCCCTAACCTCTTTTCTTTTACAGGAAAGTGAGTGTAAGGCATATAATCCCAGACCTTTCTGTAAAACTTACACCATGGATAAGCAGCCTCTGAATACTGGGGAGCAGAAAGATATGACTGAGTTTTTTACTGATCTGATTACAAAAATTGAAGAAATGTCTCCAGAACTGGTTAGTATTAGAATACCAAATTTCTTGGAAATTTGTGCACATTTGCTCAATTTTAATTACTGACTTATGTTTGTATTTTTTAAAAGAAAAATACCGTCAAAAGTTTATTTGGAGGTGTAATTACAAACAATGTTGTCTCCTTGGTAAGTATTTTATCTGTTCCTTGTTTTTGAGAAATTTTAATACATACTTTAGCTTATTATAATAAATTACTAATTTTTGACTGTTGATTGATCAGGATTGTGAACATGTTAGTCAGACTGCTGAAGAGTTTTATACTGTAAGGTGCCAGGTGGCTGATATGAAGAACATTTATGTGAGTAAAGTGTGTCTATATATAGTCTAGTCTGAATCATTTTTTCTGCCCTTAAACTATATATGTATTTATGTTCTTTCATTCTTGAGAAAAAATTAACTTTAATGTTTCAATCTACTTTCTTTTTGCTATGCTACTCAAGTAGACCACGTAGCTGATTTTTACTGGATCAGAATTTATTTGCCCTTTTGAAAAATTTAGTAACACTCATAAAGCATCTTGTCAGTAGTAGGGGAAACAATTTTTTACTAAAATTAAGAATTCACCCCCCCCTTTTTTTTTCCAAAACAGTTTTCCTCTATCCATTCTATCCAATTTATAATTACTGCCTTTCATATTTATTCATGGTGTATAATAATAGCATGAAACTTAGAAGTGTGACTTTTATAAAAAGGAATCTCTTATTGGAACAATTCATAACTTAATGTTTCAGGTGTGTGTCATTAATAATCAATGTATTTACTACATTAAGTACTCCATTAGAAGTTCAAATCTGTCCTTCACCATATTAATCACTCTTTATTTGATTTATCCAACTTTTTTCTTGCATTTGACCACCATTTAATTGGTCTAAACGCTAAAAGGTTATTTACTTCTTTTTTTTCCTCTGTATCCCACAAATAAATGAAATCATGTGGTGTTTGTCTTTCTCTTTCTTATTTCACTAATCGTAATACCCTCTACACAGGAATCTCTTGATGAAGTTACTATTAAAGACACTTTAGAAGGTGACAACATGTATACTTGTTCTCATTGTGGGAAGAAAGTACGAGCTGAAAAAAGGTAAGGCTTTCGAAATGTAATTTTTATCTTTTCGATAAATTATCAAATAAATGGAAATCAAACACAATGTAGGGTAAATCAATGCTAAACTTATGAAAAGTATGTGGTTAAGGCTAAAGGGTCAGCAGCTTGAAGCTTATTCTCATACAACAATTTTTCATTTAGTTATTCAAGTATACTTTCAAACACCCTTTAATTTTGTTTAGATTTCTTTTGTCCTTTTAATTAAATATTTGCCAGGAATAGGGGAACCAAATAAGGCATCAGGAAAAAAAATAATAGTAATAAATAAAAAACCAAAATTAGCAAGCAACTATAAATTAGAGGCATTCTTCGGGGGCAGGGAGAGAGGGATCAGAACAGGGAAGGGAAGAGCACAAGTGACTCTGGTGATGGTGCACAGGTGAATTGGTAGCAGGAATTTTATGGGGACTACACCTGAGAGGAGACAGCAAATATTGTACAAAAATGAATAGTGATGTAAAATACATATAAATAAATTAAAAAAGTATTTCCCAGGATCTTTCTGATTGCGTAGCACTCTGCAGTGTGCTCTGGAGAATAATAGATGAATATAATCAGTAGTTTTATAGGTGAACATTGAATGGCACAGAAATTGTATTGAATGAGTGTCTTACGCAGTTCGATACTTGGAACAAAAGCAGAAAAATAGAAATGACCTTTTATGTTCAAGAAATTCAGGATTAGGCCAGTTCGCACTAAGTAGATGATTTGCACTGACAATAGAAAATAAAATTGGTAATAGATAATGGTATGAAACAAATTAACAGATTTCAGGATTATCTGCATAATTGATTGATTAAAGCCATTAGAACATCTACCTGAAAAAGGAACATAACTGTTGCAAAGGAGTGAGATATAAGCTAACCTAAACTTGCATTGGCATTGAAAAAGTGACAAAATCAAAGCCAGGAAACAAAATCAGGATAGGAATTTAAGCCAGAAACAAGGGATGGGTGGGATAAGGAATTGTAAAAGAATCTCAGTGTAAAGCAGTCAGTTGAAATTGTCCACAGAAATGGAGGGGGCGGGGGAATGACAGCTAACTACAACCCAAAACAGGTGTTGTTTTGTTTTGTTTTTAAGGTAGTTTAATAGTGTGTTTTGTCCTAATGGAAGGAGAGTTGTCAGAGTTCATGGAGTCAAATAAAGATTAATCAGATTAGAAGTTTGGTGATTAAAAAATCAAGGAAAATGAGGGCCTTCCTGGTGGCGCAGCGGTTGAGCGCTGCGCTGTGGAGCTGTTGGCAGCAGTGCGCGATGCCCAGCCGGGGAGAATCCCACATGGTGCGGCAGACCTCTCCTGCCTCGCCCGCTGCTCCCCATAGCAGTGAATTTCTGATCTGCCTGTTCTGCTCCCCACTCTGTCTCTGGTGAACCCTCTCACCGCCCCACGCCTCTGGCCTGTACCCCAGCTTGTATGTATAAATAAATAAATCTTTAAAAAAAATAAAAAATAAAAATAAAAAAATCAAGGAAAATGAAATGTAGAAATCTTTGGGATCAAACAGGAGTTCTCTAGGTGAAATAATCCTGAGCATGTTTGAAGGCAGAGCATGAACAGCTGTCACACTATGTATATTAAAATTACCTAAGGTTTTTGGGCCTTACTGGTGGTGCAGCGGTTAAGCTCTACGCTATGGGGCTGTCGGCAGCGGCGATGCGAGTTCGACGCTGGCCCGGGAGATTCCCACATGGTGCAGCAGACCTCTCCTGCCTATCCCACTGCAGTCCCACTGCTGGTCCCCTCAGCAGTATATTTCCGTTCATCTGCCTGTTCTGCTCCCCACTCTGTCTCTGGTGAACCCTCTTGCCGCCCCATGCCTCTGGCCTGTACCCCAGCCTGTATGCAGAAATAAATATTTTAAAAAATAAAATTACTTAAGATTTTTCCATGTAAACATGCATTTGAAAGAAATAGTGTTCTTTTTCTCACTCTCCAGAAGTCAGGTTGCTGCAAAAGAGAAAAGTTGTTGGTGAAGTACTCAAATGAATGTATAGCTGTGTAGGGAGAGGACAAACTCAGCTGGCTAGTATTGGGTTAAAGTAAGAATTAGGACTTACTACATGGAATGGAGTCAGTCAAATTTTTTTGCTGTAGAGGAGTATAATGTTGGAGTCAGTAAAAGATAACTGGGCTGTGGGGCTTATTCTTAGTAGAATCTCCTTTTAGTTGGAATAAAGAAACATTGAACATATTTATCATTTTTGATAACCTGCTTCTTGAAACATTCCCTGCTTTTGGCTAATATGATTCTACTGTTTTTCTGAAATAGCTGTCTATCTCTCCCAGGCAAAGTCCTTTGTACGCTTTCAGATATCTATAATAACATAGTAAGTGTCGAACAGAAATGGACCAATAATCTTTATTTTGCTCTCTTCAAACCTCTGGTTTCTCAGTCTGTTTGTTCTTTCCTATCTACCACAGTTGTCATTCTTCACTGATGGGCTCTTGTCTCCTAAATCATCTTACCTAATTTAAGATGTTTTGCCTCCTCTGAGACGTAATAGATTTGTAACATAAACTCTCATCTCTTCAGATATGTTTCTTTTATTTTCTGACTTAATACATGGTTCTACTGTTCACGAGTTCTTCAGTGTCTCAACTCTCAGGATAAAGTTCATGTTCTAATATTACACACACATAAGCCCCTTCATCAGTTGACTCCTTTATATTTCTGTAATTTATTCATTTACCGTTCTCCCGAGTAATCAGTGTTAATAAAATTTTAGACTTCTTGTTCCTTCAGGTTATAACACCTTTCTCCGATGTTCCTTATATCCTTAAATTCTTTTTTGGGGGGAGGGGGGTGCTAAGCTCCTCGATTAAACAAATACTTTTGAATTCCCTATACAATGAGGAATTCTTTCCTGTATTTCTGATTTTCATAAATCCAGGCTTTTTTATATATGTGTGTGTATATATATCGTTATATATTGTTTAAATGGAAATTTTATATTTTTAAACTAGAACTAGCAATATATCATATCATAGGTTTTAGATAGCCAGTTAATTTAATGCTGCTCTATTGTCAGGCATCACTTATTTTGTTGCTGTATTTTCTTTTTTTAATTTTTGTTTTATTTTCTTTTTCATTATTAATTTTTGGACAGCATTTGATTTCTCCCCTCAGGTGTAGTAACCATAGTTCTCCCACCACTATAGTATCCATGATCCATTACTCCAGTCCCTTTTCTTCCCTCCTGTGTTTTGACCCCTCTTCTTCCTTCTCCCTTTCTGTAGGGCATCATCTGCCAGGCAGTATTCTAATAGTAGGGAGTAGGCACTTTAATTTTCATTTTACAAATCAGAAATTAAGCTAGAGGTTCAGTAAACTTGTGAATAGAGTCATACATCTTGTAAATGATAAAGGCAGGCTTTGCAACTCTAGTTCACAAAAATTGCCTCCCTTTCTGTTACTGAAGATGGAAAACTCTTATGGTGTTCACCATAATGGTGTTCACTGTAATGGACACTATTTTTATTTAGACACATGAAAGTCCTTTCAGTGCGGGGAAAAAGTTACATAAGAGGGTTATATACATAGATTTAATAAGTAATTTAGAGTATTTTTATTTACTTTGACTTGAGCATTGAAAAAACTAGTGCAAATATACTGAAATATAAGTATAGTGTAAAAATAAATGAAACCAACTAAAATAATTTTGAAGGACAATATTTTAACAAATGTAATGTGTTTTTGTTTTTGTTTTTTTAATATTTTCGTCTCAGAGCCTGTTTTAAGAAATTGCCTCGCATTTTGAGTTTTAATACAATGAGGTATACATTTAATATGGTCACGATGATGAAAGAGAAAGTCAACACACACTTTTCCTTTCCGTTACGTTTGGATATGACACCCTATACAGAAGATTTTCTTATGGGAAAGAGTGATAGAAAAGAAGGTAATTTTCCATCTTTTTCTTTGTTATGTTTGTTAATAAGTCTTACAAAAACAATAGTTATAAAGTTGTAATCAGCTACACATTTAGCAAAATTAGGTCTTAGTACAGTCAATTAGCCAATAAATGTTTAGTATCTACTAGGAATATGTTCTAGATACTCTTCTAGGCATTGGGAAAACGTGCTGAATGAGATAAATATGGTTCCTGCCCTTGTAGAACTTAAATCTAGTGGGTAAGTCTTATGTTGAACATGAAATTACAAGTATTATTGTTGTCAAAAGGACAGTAAATGTATTATAATACTAGGGCATAGGAAAATATTTAATGAGAGTGTGCCATTGTGTAGCTTGTGTGAGAGAATTTTTTTGTTTGATTGTTTTTTGGTTTTGTTTTTGGATAGGCTCTTTTGGTGGAGGGCAGATAGAGTGAGGGAATTGATGAGATGAACAAAGGCAGTGGCCAGATTATTTTGTTGTAGGCCATGTTAATACTTTTGATCTTTATTCAGTATGAAACCGCTGGAAGATTTTTCAGCAAGGAACCAAAATATTGAGGTACAATTTGGAAAAGATTCTTCTGACTACAACAATAGAAATATATTAGAGGTTGATGGGGTGTGCGGAGATCATTCTCGTAAATGGTAGCTTAGATGAGAAAGCTGTCTTTAAGGCAGGAGTAAAATGTGTGGAGAACACAGTTAATAGGACTTGATTAAATGAATAAACGAATCCAGAGTTACTGGACATCTACCTACCAAGTAACTTGCTACTTTTACAATTATGCAAGTATAATGACAACAAAGAACAAAGGATCTGCCCTGATAGAGTGTACATTTTAGAGTGCTGCTAGAGAAAGGAGAAAAGTAAAGAGTGAGTCAGGTTTCTGCCTTGATCAGCGAGGTGAATAATGGAGTCAGAATTTCAAGATCTCAGTAAAGAAAGAATGTGGTCGGAAGTATTAAATGCTAACAAGAGGGGACAGTTTGTAAGAACACAATTGAAAAATCTGACATGTAAATGATCTTTGGCTATTATCTTTATCAGAACAATTTCATTTGGGTGTTGTAATAAGAAGGCAGGTAACAGTGAGCTAAAGATGGCACTTGATTCATAGGTACCTACCAGTTGTTAATACTTTCATACAATCAGTGGCTTTCAAACCTCTGTGCCTCAAGGATCACAGAGGGGTAATGAATGGAAATTAGTGAGAGAAGAAAACAGAACCAGTTCAATCCTTGTCTCTTATGTTTTGAGAAGTCTGTTTTACATCAGAAGGATCTTGGCAATGTTTGTGTAAAAAGTTCTGCAGATTTTAAGTTTTAAGGTTTGAAGAAGCCACTATATTTTAAGATTAAGGAGAGGGAAACACATTTTAATCTTTGTATTCTTTACCTGGCATTTAATGAGCATCCAAATAATATTTTATTCTTTCTAAATGGAGAAGCAAGGTATAAATAGTGCGTGTAGTCTGTTCATTTAAGAGAAGAACAAACTCTTTAAAGAGAGAAGATGGTGAGCTATAGCTATGAAGGAATACAAAATTAAGAGGGAATTTCAAAGTTAGACTTTGAAATTTTAAAAGTTGTGTAAAATGAACCAGTAGAGATAAGTTTGAAAATATAGGTGCTATTAAGAAGTGGACTGGGCTGCGTGTGTGTGTGTGTGTGTGTTTTCTACTTCTTAGAGCCCTTTTTGAACCATTTGTAAAATTATAGAAGACTGGCCATTAATTGTGCTTCGTTGTATTTTTCATAATTCCACGTCTGGTGGTAGTTGGTATTTATGCCAACATAAAGGAATTTGTTAGGCTACAAGTGATACATTCAGTCAAATTCTGACACATTCAGCTCCTCAGCCTTTGCTTTGACACTGTCAGTCATTTGCTCCTCTCTCCCTAATTGTCACTTTACTTTCCAGTTTAGACCGTGTACTCAGGTTAACCAAATCTGTTCTCACTTCCCTGCTTCTGATTATACTTCTTCTATGGTGCTGGGAATACAGATCATAAATCATACATTATCTTCAACCTTGTTTGTAGACCAATCTGTAATTTTTTCCTTAGAATGTTTTATTACTTTCAAATTTAAATCTTTGTGAAGTTAACTTTTTATTTTATTTCTGTCTACATAACGCTCCTAATATGGGGTGTTTTCTATTAGTTAATACTCAGTTGGAAGCATGCCACCAGTACAGTGTTCCATTTTCCTTTACATGAGACTAAAAGGCATAAATAGGTAAATGCCTCTCCAGATCTTGTGTTTGCCTGCTCCTAGTAAACTTAAACATGAATGAAACATTTTGTGCTGTTTCAAAAGGAATAACCAGATTAAACAGAAGACATTTTTTATTTGTGTATTACATCAAGGTTGTCCATAGTTACATGCTAAAATACATTGTTTTCCCAATGATTTGTGCATATTATTTCCTTATAAGTCTAGGTTGTGGGTGGTGAATGAGTAGCAAGTAGAGTTCTTTTGCTACTATTCTATTATTTAAAGTATTCTATTATTTAAAGTATCTGTGCCTATTTCTTTATATAACGTATTATATAATATGAGTCTAAGGTTCACTGTATGCGATTTTCAAAATTATTGCCATTTTATGTAAATCATTTCAGGTTTTAAGGAAGTCAGTGATCATTCAAAAGACACAGAGAGCTATGAGTATGACTTGATAGGAGTGACTGTTCACACAGGAACAGCAGATGGTGGGCACTATTATAGCTTCATCAGAGATATAGTCAATCCACATGCTTATAAAAATAATAAATGGTAAGTTCTTAATATTTCATTTCTTTGGATTAAAAATTCTTTTTAATGTTTTTAAAGTTTAAGCTCTCTCTTTAGGTGTGTTTTCTAAAAATTTGCTGTAAAGTTAAGAAAAGGGGGCAGACAAAATTTTTCAATGAAAATGACTTTCAAAAGACAACAAAAAAAGACAACATGAATCATTTCTTAAAAACTCTATGGATCTCTGTACTCTTGAGAACTTGGTGAATGCTCTCCTCTAGAAAGAAAGGAACACACACAAAGTTTTGGAACAACTTTAGATGCATGAATGATTCCAAATCTTCTTTGTGTTCTCATTTAAGAGCCATTTGCTGATTGCTTTCTATAGGATAGACACAGAGTCATTGTATGTGGCGCTTAGAAGATACCTATATTCTCTACTCTCTATACCTCACCTTTCCCCTTTGACACACATGTTCTTTGTATCCTTTATCAAGTTAATGTTTGGAAGTCATTAAATCCATCTTCAGTAGCTATTTTTTGGTCTTATGTTGTTAGGTGGAGCTTCATGTATAGAGACTATATTTGTGCTTAGGTATTGCTCTAAATATTGGGGATATAACTGCAAAAAAGATACATTGTTAAATTGACCTGCAATCACAGGATAGTTTTGTTTAATAATTGCTTATACTTTAAGCCATCATGTCTGTGGTATCTTTTTTAAAAATGTATTTTCATCATTGTATTTTGAATCTTTTTTTCACTATGAATTTTGAAATACACTTTCATTTTTGAAAGTTCGACTTTTCTGTTTTTCCTGTTCAGTAGCTTTACATTTATAAAAACTTTTTAAGTTAAACTTTTTAAAATCGTAATGTTTTTCTCCTTTAATTTTTTTTTTTTTTTGAGTTAACATTGGTTTATGACACTGTATATGATTTAGGGGAATAGGTTCACACTTCCTCGGCTGTATGTCACCACACCCACCACCAAAATACCTATAGTCCTTTGCCATAGAACACTGGTCTCCTTCCCTACTTTGTTCCAATCCTCAGCCTTTCTCTCCGCTACACAAACATTTTGTTCCTCATTTTATGAACTCCTGTTACTCCTAGGACATAAATGGATCATTCAGATTTTAGGGTGGTTGTGAATATGTTATAAATATATATTCCCAATTTCTAATACATTGAAGTTGTCAAAACAGAAGCTTAGTTAGAATTGACTTCATATTATTAAGTTCAGTCAGTAATGTAAAGTATACCAGCATATAAGCTAAATATTTTTAAAATAGACATAACCAGTAACAAACCCTAGAAATCCAACTGTAGAATGGAGGCTAAGAGACTGAGGGATAGCAAAGTGGGGACCAAGTATGTAATATGGTAGACTTCAGTGCGTTAGTGTAGTGAGTGTGGTATGGTAACACACCTGAAGGTGTGATCCTATACCACTAAATGATACAGTGTTGTAAACCAATGTTATCTCAATACAAAAACAATTATTTTTAAATAATGCAAAGATATTCAGTGCATGTATACTTGATCAACACTATATGCTCTGTTTTAGGTATCTTTTTAATGATGCAGAGGTAAAACCTTTTGACTCTGCTCAACTTGCCTCTGAATGTTTTGGTGGAGAAATGACAGTAAGTTGTATTCAGAAATTGAGTTGATTTGTTACTCTCCCAGTATTTTGCAGTCATAAAATCCAGTAGTAGTCACTCAACTTTCTTTTAATCACTATGATTAAATCTGAAATTTATTCACTTATTTATTAAACATTTAGTATGTTTGGAGTATATGCCAGACATTGGGAAATATTTAAAAATTACTGTTTCTTCTATCTACTGATTAGGAAGATCTAATTAAGAAGCAAATTTGAAAAACGAAAAATTAAGTGCTAGTATGGGAATTAAATAATATTGCCATGAGACATGATTGAATGATTATTTTTCTTGAATATTTGAAATTAGAGCAGAAAGATAATTATTCTTTATTCACTATTTCATGTGAAAATATTTGACAAGGAAGTTGACTTGAACAGTAAAGAATTACTCCTGTAGTGCTTTAAAAAAAAAAAAAAGATTTTATTTATTTATGACTACAAGAGTTAGTTCAGGCCAAAACTTTGGGGAGGGGTGAGAAGATTCACCAGAGACTGAGTGGGGAGCAGAACAGGCAGATTTATTGAAATACACTGCTGAGGGGAACAGTGGCTAAGACAGGAGAGGTCAGCTACACCATGTGGGAACGGGGATCAAACTCATGCTGCAGTGGCTGAGAATAGCTTCATAGTGCTAGTAGACTTAACCTGTTGGGCCATTTGGGAGGCCCTCTTGTAGTGCTTTTTTATAGCAGTAGTGAGAAGGTAGAAAAAGAACATTTTATCTTTTATGTGATTAACAATAGTAAGTAAGAAAAGTCAGTTTAAAGCAGCGTTGTAGTAATTTCACTTCTCCATAGGTAGTTTATTTTAGTGCTGATTTTCTGAGAATGTTTTTTATAATATACTGTTGATTCTCACAAGTCAAGTATTAGTCATTTCCATTTCACAGATAAGCCATGTGAGATAACATTTTGCTTTCTGGATTTTAATGAAGAAACTTACTTACTGCTTTTTGGCGCTCCTCTATATTATCTGAGTAGTACAGGTGAAGCAAGCAAATAGCTAACGCTTTAGAAATGGGTAGAAAGCAGTAATGAGTTATTTTTGCTGCCTTCACTAAACCTGTTGTGTCTTAAGATATTATTCCTAAGATATTTTCTCAAAAAAAGGTAAACTTTACAAAGCTGTTTTCTTCCAAAAGGTAGTTTTTCAAATAGCAAGTTCATTTCGTTTTCTAATGTTTTGTATGTTTTATGATAAATTACCTTATAAGATGTATTAAATGTTTGTTTTTATCTTCAAGTATATTCTTAGAAACTTCAGTCAAGGATTTTTATGAATGTAATAATACTTGAGAACAATTTGTAAAGTTGCCATAAAGTATAAAACAGCTATTTGTGAGTTTCTTTTCATACACATGTAACTTCCTTTTTTAAAGAAGGAAAAATTTTTTTAAACAGACCAAGACCTATGATTCTGTAACAGACAAATTTATGGATTTCTCCTTTGAAAAGGTAACCATTTCTTACATATTTTGTTTTCTTTATTCCATATTGTTTACTTCAATAGTTACACTTTCTCAAAATGAAAATGTATTTTTTTTTTTTGCCTTTTAAAGACACACAGTGCATATATGCTGTTTTACAAACGCATGGAACCGGAGGAAGAAAATGGCAGAGAATACAAATTTGATGTGTCATCAGAGTTACTAGAGGTATGACTTAATTTCACGTCAGCAGCAGTTGAAAAGCATGATTAATAGTCATGCAAGTAATAGTACTGTAAAATAAAACCATGACAGTGTTAGGATGTATAATCTAGAGTACACTTAAGAGTATTTACAAATGACTGGTCATGCTAGCATATGACTGGTGAATGAAATTGGAGTGGAAAATAATTTTTAGTAACTGAGAAATAAGAAAGCTAAGACAGTGAAATCAGGGTATAAGTTCACCTATAGTTTATATGATCATCAATGCACTGCTTTTTGGATTGGGTGATGGGCTTGCAAGTGTTCCTTTTCTAATGCTTCATGTTATATATACAACTGTACTGTATATTGGAAATGCATTTAAAGCATTTTATGTATTACAAAATAGGCATCTCATTTGTATAATAAGGTTCTCTTTGTTTCATAATGTAGTGAGTAGTAATGTTGATTTATAAAGAGTATTCCTATCTTAACTAAATGTATCTTTTATCAGTGTTGTAAACTCAACCAAAAGTACAAAAAGTAAATCTACAGAAAGGTATATCTGATTAAAATGTAGTCTTTCCATCTGCACAATTTAGCTTTTACCGACTAACTGATTGATAATACTTTGTTGCGATCAGATCTAAAAACTCAGTGAATTTTGTTCCCAAAACACTCTTGTTAACTGATACCCTGCCTACCTATGTGTTATTGTAAAAAAAGAAAAGTCTTGGGAATATTGTAAAATAATATTGTGTTCTTGTAAACTTTTGAATTGGATTTACCTGAAAAATAAAATGTTTCACTAGATTTGAAGCTGTTAAATTCACCTATTTGCAAAAAATGTATTTTAACTAATGACCAAAATTAAATAATTATAATTTCCATTTTGCACAAGACTTTGTATCTCTGCATGTTCAGACAAATCTAGTCCTTGTTCTATGAGAACCCAACAGTATTTAATGACAACTGGTCCATTTTTGATGAAAAATGAAATTTTAAATAATTTTACATAATTTACATCAGTGGTTCCCAATCTTCCTGTTCTCAGGACTCTTATTTTTTCAGAAATTGAGAACCTTTTATTTTTTATTTATGTGTTTTTTGATGGAACTTTATTTTCTTAATTGTTCATTTTTGTACAATATTTGATATTTCTTCCCTAGGTGCAGTCCCCATAAATCTCCCACTACTGTGTCACCTGTGGACTGTCACCATAATCCCTTGTGAACTGTCACCATAATCCCTTATGTGTTTCCCTCCCGTGTTTTGACCCTTCTCCCCCCCCTTCCCTAATGTATGCTATAGTTTGCCTGCAAGCTTGTCTTTTTTTTTTTTTTTTGATCCTTTGTTCTGTTTCCCTATATTCCTCCTATGAGTGAAGCCATTTTAAGTAGTGCTGTAATAAACTTAGGAGTGCAGGTTTCCTCTTGAATTAATGTTTTTGTGTCCTTTGGGTAGATTCCTAGGAGTCTAGGAATCCTGGGTCATATGGTAGATCCATTTTTACTAATTAGAGGAACCTCCACACAGCTTTCCATAGTGGTTGGATCAGTTTACATTCCCACCAACAGTGTAAGAGGATTCCTTTTTCTTTGCATCCTTACCAGCATTTGTTGTTGCCAGTTTTTAAAATCTGGGTCATTCTCATTGTATGGAGTGGTATCTCGTCGTGGTTTTGATTTGCATTTCCCTGGTTAGAAGTGATGTTCAGCGTTTTTTACATTTCTGTTGGCCATTTGCTTTTCCTCTTTGGAGAGGTGTTTTAGTTTTTCTGCCCATTTTTTGACTGTTTGCTTTGTTTTTGTTGAGTTGTGTCAGCTCTTTGTAGATCTTTGACATTAGTCTCCTGTCAGTTATAAGGAGTACAAAAATTTTCTCCAAATTTGTGGGTTGTCTCTTCGTTTTGGTTATTGGTCTTTTGCTGGACAGAAGCTTTTTAGTTTGATGTAGTCCCACCTGTTTATGTTTCCTTTCTTTTCTTTGCTTCTGGGGATGAGTCTTCAAATATGTTTTTGAGATGTATATCATGGAGTTTTGTCCCTATGTTTTTTCCTATGTACTTTATGGTTTCACATCTTATATTCAAGTCTTTTATCCATTTTGAGTTGTTTTTTGTTTATTGTATGAGGTAGTGATCTAGTTTCATTTTTTTGTATGTAGTGGTCCAGTTTTCCCAGCACCATTTATTGAAGAGACTTTCCTTGTTCCAGTGTACAGAGAGCCTTATATTTTTTTTAAATAATTTTAACATGGGTCTGTCAGTTTATCATGCTATAAACTAAAACAAATTTTAAAATTTTATATTCATTTAAAAGAACAAAAACCCAGTGCACACTAATGTAATTATTAATGTTAATTGATTTTAATTATTTAATCATTAATTTATAACAATTCATGGGTGAAATTTCAGAACCAAGCCACACAATGAGAAGAATGGCTTGACAAAAGTGACCCCATTTTACATTTTTGCAAAATCTCTTTAGTCTGACTTAATAGATAGCATTTGCATTTGGTCTGTTGTGACCTTATTCATCAGTTAGCTTTTGGGAAACTCCATTGTATGGTCAGGAGAGAATGAGAGTGTTTTAAAAAGGTACATAGCATTGAAATATTACCAAGAAAATTCATCTTGGCTTTCCAGACACCCTAAAAACATCACAGGGGCCCCCCCAACTCCGAATCATTCTTTCAGAACCAGTAGTTTTACATAGTAACAGAAGGAAGTCGTAGACCTTTGCTCTACTATAACAGGGAATAAAAACTGAACTACATTAGAATATTCTATATTGCAGACCCAAACCAACCACTTTTTCTTGTATATTTTCAGCTTATTAATTTAGAGTTTGGCCTGTATGTACATTTTACTAAGAAAAAAAGAGATTTTTTTTTCGGTTAATTAGTTTGCGTCATTGTTTGTGTTTAGAAATACAGGATTTCCCCCCACAGTTGTTACCACACCACACTCTGCCACCAAGACACCCATAGTCCATTACGCACATCCCCCTTCCTGTAGCCTCAGTTCTATAGTCCTGTAGTCAACTTTCTAGGTTTACTTCTCACTTTGACTTTATCTGACCCTTTGTTTATTTATCTATATTGCACATGTAAGTGACACCATCTAGTATTTGCCTTTTTTCCTCCTCACTTATTTTGTACTTAGCATGTTAATATAGATTAATATAGATTTTAATATACATTAATACATTAATATAGATTTTAGATATAAACTGGAATCTGATCCTTTTGATTGTGGACTTAAAATGTAGTTAATAGCAGACTTTTCCAAAAGGAAAGTACCTAAAACAGTCACTACAATATGTGTTTGCTTACTTAATCTATTACATGGTTCTAAAGAGAGTGCTTAAAAAGGTAGATTGCTGGGGACAGGTAGTCAGGAAATGGTTCAGGAGCATAACCTTAAACTGAGACGTCAAAGTAAAGAGTTCATCATGTGAAGAATACTCTGGGCAAAGAAAACATTACGTACCAATCCCTTTTGGAAGGATATGATCTTACAGGCATGTTTTAGGAACCGAAAGGTGACCAGTAACTGTAATGATTAATAAATACAGGAAAGACAGGTATATAGAGAGAACCTAGGGATGTACTGACCAATGTAGTACAGTAATTTCATACTTCTACTTATGCTGTTGGCTTCATATACATTTTCTTGATACAGTGTAAAAAGGACCACCAAAAAACAAGATCATTATTTCTGTAGATCAGAACAGGAACAGAGTTAAACCAGGCTTTATATCCAGAAGCCAAAAGTTCAAGGCTTATGAAAGGAGACAGAAGTTATGACACAGAATCTAGAACAGAGCTCATGACTGAAAGAAAACTTATAATGGAATTCTATTGCTATGAAAATGCCCTGAAGTATGATGTGTGAAAACTCTTTGTGTTACTGCATAATAGAAAGCTTTGTGCCTAGAAATGTTAGAGAATGAGGAACTCTGAAGCAGGCTATCCAGTGACAAGGTCTTTCATTTTCCAAATACCAGTGTAGAGCAGGAGCCCCTGTAGCATGATTCTGAGACCTGGTTCTGGACTAGCAAAGTGTACTGGCCAAACAAATAGAGGTAGTTTAAAATCTTTAAGGGGATAAAAGGATAGCCACTTAAATCACGTATCAGATAATAAATTTGTTCCAGCTAAAAATAATTTTATGTAAATAATGAAGAGAGCCTGTTCAGGGTATTCATGGTGCTAAAGGAACAGAAAAACTAAACTCAGCAAAGCTATCCTATAGGCCTGATGTCATGAATAATCATTTTTCCATTTTTTTTGTGGAATGAACAAGAAAATCATACCTCTTTTAGCTCTTCCAACTTGAATTAAACTTTTTTCTTAAGTTTTAAGCAGAAACCTTTCTTATCAAAATACAAGACAGTTTTATTTATGTTTTTGCTCTTTAGACAAATATTCAGAGTTTTTAGTTTCAAGACCTTTATAAATACCTATTCAGAAATCATCATCACTACAATACTGCAGTATGTTCTCCAGCATATAAAGTGGCAGTTTCAGAATATTTTTAAATGTTCTATTGTGTTCGATATCATCTGTATACACCCAAAAGCATTAGACATTTAATGTTAGATTTAATGAAAAATTTAAAGACACATGACAACTCAAAAAAAAAAAAAACCCCACAAAACAGAACAAAACAACACTATTATCACATTAGGTAGCCAGTTGAATAATGATAACTTTGAGCAGGTTTAGTAACTGCTTTCATATTCCTTATACTGAGGGAAAAAATCAGCATGACTTTTTAAGGTGCATGTATTTTTTGTTATTTTTAGAGAAAGTTTCTTTGATAAAAAATACTGGTAAAATGTACAGGGAGAAGTAAAATACTTTGTTATCTAATGTTAACATTCTCTTCTTCAGTGGATTTGGCATGATAACATGCAGTTTCTTCAAGATAAAAATATTTTTGAACATACATATTTTGGGTAAGTTTGATGAATTTAGTAATAGATTTTCATTGTTATACATTTTAAAGAAATCTTATTCTGTAAGAAGTTTAACTTAATATTTTTAAATTCTAGGTTTATGTGGCAGTTGTGTAGTTGTATTCCCAGTACATTACCAGACCCTAAAGCTGTGTCACTAATGACAGCAAAGGTAAGCCTTAGATAATTTTTTCAAAATTGACTGCTTTAAAGTCCATGAAATCTTTTTCACTTAACTTTATCTTGTCTTACAGTTAAGCACTTCCTTTGTCCTTGAGACATTTATTCATTCAAAAGAAAAGGTATGTGTTTCATATTATGAATTTTTGTGTATCTTTTGTCACTTATCAGATACCTTTTGGTTTTTATTATCTTTGGCTTAGAAGTACTTGCCACCATTAATGTATTTCTTTTTCTTTTTTTAGCCCACAATGCTTCAATGGATTGAACTGTTGACGAAACAATTTAATAATAGTCAAGCAGCTTGTGAGGTGAGTTGAATAATTTAATAAACAATAGCTTAAGGTAGCATAGCTTAAGATCCAGTTTTTTGTTTTGTTTTATTTTAGACGCCAGAGCAAAATTGCTTCATCCATTATAAATTGGAGAGCCCAGTGTATGTTGTTCCATAAATTACTTGATAACTGAGAAATTTATTATTTATTGAATCCATTCTACTGATTAAATTTTAAGTTATTTAAAATCCTTGAGTGCCCCTACCCCTGTGTGTTAGAAGGGGAAAATAAAGAAAAAGTCAAAAGATTACCAGATATTTCTTAATTAATTTTGAATGTTATCAGGAAGAACCTAAAAACTTTTCTCTCTCCTCTTCTTCTAAGAAAACGCGCATTTCCCAGTAGAACAGTTTATGTTGTAAGAGACGCATACCCCTAAAGATAAACTGTTCACTGGTAAAGATCACTTACTCATAATTCCCATCTTGATATCATTATTTTTTTATTAGCTCCCAAAGTGTGATAGAAGCCTTTCTGGTCATTGGGAGAAAGCAGTGTAGTGTGCAATAAATGAAATTTGTAAAACATTTATTTTTTTATATAGGTCATCTGATTATGCTTTGTAGCAATGTAATAGGAAAATAATCACTGTAACTTCAAACACAAAGGCATAACTTTTTAAAACTTTATAATGAGCACGTAAAAACATGCACAGAAGTAGAAAGATGCAACGAACTCTTAGTAGCTATCATCCAGTTTCAATAAGAGGTAGTTCTTTTGTTTTCATCTATTCCAATCCCCACACCTTTTACAGCAGAAGTTTCTTAAAGCAAGATAAGCCTAAACACTTAATATGTGTCTCTAATAGATAAGAACTTTAAAAAAAGTTACAACCATGATTTCATTCACTCCTACTAGAACTGTTAAGTGTTTCCTTAGCATTATCTATTACTACATCCTTTATTCAGTTTTCTCTAATTGTCTAATCAGTTTTTTCAGTTTGTTTGACTTAATATTCAAACAAGGTTAACATTTTGCTCTTGTCTCTTCAGTTTCCTTTCATCTTTAACATTTACTTTTTTCCCATTCCTTGCCACGTTTGTGTTTTACTGGTTACAACTTCCTGGTGTTTACATGTTCCTCTGTTCCCCTTCCACTTCACAATTTTTTAAAGCTGTTTGATAGCTCCAGAAGGGTTGATTTTTTTTTTTTTAAAGATTTGTTTATGCATACAAGCTGGGGCACAGGCCAGAAGCGTGGGGCGGCAAAAGAGTTCACCAGAGACACAGCAGGGAGCAGAACAGGCAGATGGACGGAAATACACTGCTGAGGGGAGCAGTGGGCAAGGCAGGAGAGGTCTGCTGGGCCATGTGGGAATCAACCTGGCCAGGCGTCGAATTAGCTTTGCCGCTGCCACAGCTCCATAGCACAGCGCCTAACCGCTGCACCACCAGGGAGGCCCTTGTTTTGTTTTTTAATTGTCACTTTAGTTTTCTTACTAAAATATTTTAGTGTCTGGAGCTTACTTGGGGAGTAAACATTTTCTACAGAGTTGTCAGTAATTGAAAGTATGGGTGAATAGGTAGTGCAGTGCAGTAGAGGAGTTAAATATGTGACTGATATCTTGAAGTCAGTGGGAAATTGTCATAGCTTAACATAAAGAAGAGTGTTTTTGTTGTTACCAAGAAAGCATAATTTGTTTTTGTACAGAAAGTAATAAATCATACTCAGATCATATGGTAAGAGGTGCAGAAAGAAGATCCTAGTTTGTGATCTTTATGAAACCTAAGAGGAAAATGGTTTTCCATTTATCACTGATTAGGAATGCAGGTTGCCATCAAGTAGATTGTGAACTGTATAAGGGCATACATGAAATTCTGTAAGGAGGTGATGCTGTTATAACTCTAGGCACTTTAGATTTTGGACTTTCTAACAATTGAAAGAACTATTTTAGTGGCAACTTAGAATAATCAAAACATCTGAAAGCAAAATATTTGCATGATTTTTTTTTTAATCCCATTAAGTATTGGTTGAACGTATTTTCTTACAGTGGTTTTTGGATCGCATGGCTGATGATGACTGGTGGCCAATGCAGATACTAATTAAATGCCCTAATCAAATTGTGAGACAGGTAAGAAAAATTTATTTAAAAAGGGAGTGACTTTCAAATTAATTATTCTGAACTTGCCTGTGAATGCTTTTTAATCCAACATTAGAAATATTTTTTAAAAATTGATCTCTTACCATGAAAGTCATTTTACTGTTTTCATTAGCTCTCTCATCAATAAAAATTATTTTACTATGTTCACCAGCCTCTTTTAGCAACTCCACTATCTTCCCAAAATTCTGAGTGATTAAAATCACTCACAATTCATGGTTAGAGGAAGATAATCCTAACAGCCTCTTTCCTCAGATTCTACTCTGCCCTCTTTATGAGTTGTACTGATCCTTTTTCAGATGTAGATAGTCTAACCATGATAATGTACCATAATGACTTTAATAGTTAAATAAATAGTATATAATTCATTATTGTGACCTGTCTCATAAATCAGTTTGTTTTATTTAAATCATTGAAAAAATTACATCACTTTATATTCACTTATGATGCAAGATAAAAATTTAATGTGAAATATATCTGTTCGTAGTTATCGAGATAAAATAATTAGACCATAAAATTTACCATAAACTTTCAAAGTTGTAAAATTTAGTGGTTTTTAATATATTCCCAAACTTGTGCTTTTGTCATCTAATTTTATAGTACCTCAGAAGGAAACACTTTTTGCAATCACTCCATTGTATCCTGTCCCTTTTCTCTAGCCCCTAGCAACCGTTAATGTTTTTTTGTCTCTATGAATTTGCCTCTTTAACCATGTCGTATAAATGGAATCATACGGTATGAGGTTTTTGTGACTGACTTCCTTGATTTAAAAATAATTACAAGGTTTATCCAGTTGTAACTTACATCTATATTTCCATATCTTTATGGCCAAATAATACTCTGTTTAATGGATAAACTAGATTTTGTCTGTTCATTCTGCAGTTTATGAACATTTGACATGTTACCATTTTGGGCTGTTTTGAATAAGGTTCCAGTATATACTTGTATGCAAATATTTTTGTGGGCATAAATTTTCCATTTTTAAAAATACATGCCTAGAAGTAGAATTGCTCAGTCATGCATTCACTCTATGTTTAACATTTCTAGGAACTACCAAACTCTTTTTTATAGTGTCTGCAACAGTTTACATTTGTCTTTTCTTGTGCTTGTTAGTCATTTGCATATTTTAGAGATTTCCAAACCAAATTTTCCATGTTTATTCTAGGTAAGTTTTCATTCTCCTAGTCATTAATCCTCTGATAAACAGCTGTAGTTCTCACTCTTCTGAAAGAAATGGATGCTAAGTTTTCTTTTCTCTGTATCTCCACTACGTAAAAGGGTTCTGTGAAGCTTTTCTTTTAGTAATCTCTGTGACTGAAACCTATAGTGTGTTGTTTATTTCCCTTATTCTAAAACCAAATATTATTTCTCAGCCTAACTTTTTATTACATGTTCAGTCTGTAGTTGAGACTTTAAGAAAGCTTTTTAACATCTAAAAATAATGTGGACAAAATATAAATAGCAGAGAATTTTAAAACATGTTGGGTATTTCAGTGCTTTTGCTACATGATGTCAGTGGGTTCTTTGCTTGTTACATTTTTTTAATTTTATAGATGTTTCAGCGTTTGTGTATCCATGTGATTCAAAGACTTAGACCTGTGCATGCTCATCTCTATCTACAGCCGGGAATGGAAGATGGGTAAGAAATATCTTTCAAACATTTTATTTTTAAGCTTTCTGGTGACCTGCCTGTAAAGTATTTTTAAAAACCTGCACTGAAAATTTTAAGGTTTTCTGTTTTAAAATAATCTGTACTAAAACAAGAAGGGAATGCTTTTATTTTAAAAGTGCATCTTCACAAGTCTTTATAAATAACTTTGTGTTTGCATTCACAATAATTGAGATCCAACTATTTATATTACTGTCATTAGTATTCATTATTACAAAGATGAAAGAAAAATTCCACTTACTGAAAAAAACTCTCCTCTCAGACTCTCCCTAAACTTCATCTTTTCTCTAACATAAATATTTTTCAGTTCGGATGATATGGATGCCTCAGTAGAAGATATCGGTGGTCGTTCATGTGTCACTCGATTTGTGAGAACTTTGTTATTAATTATGGAACATGGTGTAAAACCTCACAGTAAACATCTTACAGAGTATTTTGCCTTCCTTTATGAATTTGCCAAAATGGGTGAAGAAGAGGTGAGATTTTTACCTTGTTTATTTATGGGAATGTATCTGTTGTCAGTATTTCAAACTTAATTTTTTTTTTAATTTTATATTTTTAAATCAAAATTTTTATTTTTAGAGCCAGTTTTTGCTTTCATTGCAAGCCATATCTACAATGGTACACTTTTACATGGGAACCAAAGGACCTGAAAATGTGAGTACATTTCTATATCTATCAGGGATTTAGGGGTCATGTTTAAGGTCCCATGTGTAAAATCACCCTGATATTGGATAGTTTTAAGGCTCTCCCAGGATTTAAGTTTGATAGAATATTTATTTAGAGACATTTCACTGGTAAGGCTCTATAATAAAGCAAATAAATTTAGACAAAATGACCACCACCTACTTTGGAGTCCTATCAATCAGTAGTGTGCTATTTTGGTAAACTCTTTTGTTGACTATTTTTCAGAGGCCTCTGCTGTTAGGGTTTTCAAAAAATTAAATAGCTGCTCTACTAATAATATTGAAGTATTGCTTGAGTTTTTTGTGTTGTTTATAATGACCACACTTTATAACATGTCTATTTGAATTAATTTTTTAAAGATTTATTTATTTGTTTATGCACGGAAGAACTGGGATGTAGGCTAGAGGTTTACTGGAGAGAGTAGAGAACAGAACCAGTGTATATACTGAAATATACTGCTAAGGAGAGCAGTTGGGGAGGCAGAAGAGGTCTGCTGCACCATGTGAGTTAGTTTCCTGGACATGGATCACACTCAGGCTGTTGGGGTGATAGCGCTGAGACTTAAACCCTAGGTGACCAGGGAAGCCCCCTTGAATTAATTTTCTTAACAACCCCAAGCTGTAAGTACTAGTGTTATCATCATCTTACAGATGAACTACTTAAAGTGTGGAGAAATTAATTTTTTTAGATCACAATGAGTTGTGCTTTTGCTCCTTGGTCACACTCCAGTGCTAAACTGTTAACCGCTAGAATGCCTCTCAGAACATGGACTGTTAATTATCTGATTCCATTCTGTAGGGCCACTGGCTTAAACTGCTTTTATTTGGTTTGTTAGATCATAAAATGTTTTCAGTCTCTGGAAATTCAAAGCCCAACTGAATAGCTCTTTGAAATACATACTCATTTGGATTATCTGAAAACTGTGAATAAGGATTCCTGAGTTAGTATAACTAGCATTTTTATTAATAGCAAATAATGTTTTATCATATTCAAATAAATCACTATCCTAATTTGTCTTCCATGAGGCTTTCTATTAGAAAAAAGAAAATAATAAAGGGTATATCCCATTAGGTCAGGTAAGTGAATAGTTAGAGTATAGAGAATCATTGTTCTTTACATTTCTGCCTTTTAAGTATGAAATTGACATGTCTTTTTTTTTTTTTTGAAAGTTTATTTTTATTTATTTATACATACAAGAACTAGGGTGTAGCCAGAGGTGTGGGGGATGAGAGGATTCACCAGAGACAGAGTGGGGAGCAGAACAGGAAGATAGATTGAAATGCACTGCTGAGGGGAGCAGCGGGTGAGACAGGGGAGGTCTGCTGTGCCATGTGGGCTAGTTTCCTGGCTGGGGATCAAGCTCATGCCTCAGAGGCTGGCAATAGCATGATAGCACTGAGACTTTAACTCCTGCGCCACTAGGGAGGCACCTGTGGTGACTTTTAAAGATAGAATTAGGTTCTTTTTTGATCATGATGTATGCTTCTTCCATCACTTACCCTGTATGATTACATGAAACAGTAAGATAATTATTCTCTTGATAACCTGAAAACCAATATATTAAAATTTTGTTCTGTTCTAGCCTCAAGTTGAAGTGTTGTCAGAAGAAGAAGGGGAAGAAGAGGAGGAGGAAGAAGATATCCTCTCCCTGGCAGAGGAAAAGTACAGGCCAGCTGCCCTTGAAAAGATGATAGCTTTAGTTGCTCTTTTGGTTGAACAGTCTCGCTCAGAAAGGTGAAGAGTCTCAGCATTCAAAATGCTTAAAGCATGTTTGATTTTATTCCTTTTACATAAGTATTTTGTCATTCTTAACTCAGCAGCTTTTGTTATTTATTTATTTATTTATTTATTTATTTTTAAATAACACCACTATTCATCAACTCTTGTGGCATAAGTATTTCAGTCCTTTGTACCAAAACTTTTTGCCTCTGAGTCATGTTAGAAATATACATGGAAGAAATATGCAGTAAAATCAATAGCAAAATAATATGTGCATTCATCCTTTCACCTAAAAACCCCACTTTTGGGAATCTATCTCCAAAATTCAACCATATGTATATGCAGTACATTTATTAAAGGACTGTTTGTAATATCAAAACACTAGAAATGTCAACTAAGAGGGGTGTACTTGAAAAAACATCTGCACAGTAAAATATCCAGTAGCTAAAAAAGGAAGATAAGGAGTATAGCTTTACAACACGGAGAAACCATTAGGATAAATGTTACTAAATGAAAAATGAGAAATAGATGTAGCATGGTACTTATGAGAAAGGGGAAAGTATGAGAGAGGGAATGTGAGAGGGAGATTTGTGTGTGTGAGTATACAGTCTTCATTACTCATGGATCTACTGTTTACATATTTGCCTGGTTGCTAAAATTTATCTGTAATCCCAAAGTCAGGACGATGGAGATATATAGTCATTTATGAACTGCAGAATGTATATGTGCAGACTGGGAAAACAGTTGAGTTGCCCAACACATTTTCCCATTTAGAGTCCAAACATGGTCCAAACATGCCTTTTTGTTTCAATTCTTATGTTGTAAACAAATGTTTTTCACATTTATGTTCTTTATTGGTGACCTGGCTGTATAAAAATGGTTGCCAAATAAGTCATCTAGTGTCTAGTGTTCTATGCTCAAGAAGGTTTTACAGAGAAATGCACGTGTCAAAAATAAACTTCATTCAGGTATGAGTATAGTGCTGTGAGTTCAATGCTAATGAATCAACTGTATATTAAATAAGGTATTCTTAAATAGAAACACATAAAACAAAGGTAACATACTGTTCAATTGACAATTGGTGTTCCCAGAGACTCACAGGAACCTACCTAATTCTATATTTCCCTATGAACAGTTACTCAGTATTCACTAAGTTAGTGTTCGCAGCACTTTTTATAACATAAGTAGTATAAATATCAAGGATTGTATCATTTTAAATTAAGACTGTATCACAAAACATAAGAAAAAATTGCTTGTGATTGGAGGAGCAAGAAACAAGTTGGGAGAGAATAGGCATGAAAGCTATACTCCTTGAATATACATTGTTTTGTAGATTGAACTTTGGAATCCTGTAAATGTTTTATGTAATTATAAATATATTAGGAACATGATAAATGAGCCTGCCTATATCTTGAACTGGTGGCTTAGCCACTGGGGAGAAATGAATTCATGCAACTTTAAAACACATTACTTTAATTGTAAATTTCTAGTGTGATACACATGAAAGAATTAGAAGATTATCCTAACATATTTTAGTGATCATATTGTTAGTAGTATAATTGTAATTATTCTGAAACTGTATTATAGACTAAAACAAATAAGTAATTGTTACTCATTAGAACCAAGATTTTCAACAAAACAAATAAAATTGTAGAATTTCACATAGCTTCTTTGAAGCTCTATTTGAACTTGGAAATACCAGAGTTCATGGTGTACGAATGAAGCAGAGTTCATTTGTGTTAAGCAAACAAAAAATATATCATAATCCCTCCATTTTCTGAAAACACTCAGAAACCCTTTCCAACCTAAGGTGTGGCCCTAGTAGGTGGTAGTTTTTAAATAGTTATTTCCCACCGAAAATAATCAGGTTTCCTTGCGGAAATGGTCAATTCCAGGTCTTGAGCAAGAAATTAATGAGAAACCTAGAATGTTTTGTCATTTTGGTAAGCATGGAAGGGTTATCAAAGACTGAGGGCATGTTCAAAGGACTCAATAGTTAATTTAAGGAGGTTTCTACTGGTTATAGATGGGACAACCTCAGGTGGACTAAAACACATCATAGATGTTGAGACCCATGAGTTTATAGTGATTCTGTAAAAACAAAATTTATTGGCAGCCTCTGGAATATGTCAGGAAACCAAATCCAATATATTTGGAAACTTAGAAAGAAAGGTAAAATATCAAACAGGTATCTTAGTATAGGGATTGCACCTCATGTAACCATAAAGGTATATGAGCTAATAAATGAGCAATGAATGCTGGAATGAGAATATCAACATTTTATACATACCAGGTGAAATCATGGGTCTAGGAAATGATCATCATTGAAAGCATTACAAAAACAGAAAGTTTCCTCTGCTTCCTGATGAAAGTCCACTTCACCAGCTGTAAACTTAATCAAACCTATATCTGCTCAAGTCTCTAGATCTACCCACCCGTTTACAGGAAATATGGGGATGGAGAAACATTAAAACACTGTAAGGATACACTCAGCAAATTGGAAGAATTTACAGAATAAATCACCTATTCAACAGATAAGTTGCAAGATTAAAAACAGGGAAAAAAACAGTATGAGAGAGATTCCAACCAGTTATAATAAGACTTTCTTTGGATTCTAATTCAAACAAATTAACTATAAATTTTTTTTAGCAACTTAAAATTTGTGTATAGTTTGTATTGTTAGATAATAAGGAATTGTTTATTTAATACTAATGTGGGCTCTCTTTTTGAAATTTATTAGAGATACTTGCTGAGTATATGGATTAAGTTGTAAAATATCTACAGTTACTTCAGAATAGTCCATACTGAATGAATAAGAAATGCAAATGAAACAAGAATGGTCATGAATGGTAAATTTGGAGCTCAGTGGTGGGATACTTAGACTACTCTTACTTAAGTATGTGTAATTTTATATAACCAGTTAAAGAAATAAGCAATAATTTTAAACTGTAAAGTGAAAATCTATAGCACTTCTTAAAAGTGCATGTTATATTGAAGTCTTTTATGTTAAAAAAAAAAAACCCAGCACTCTAAACCTCACTAGTGTAATACCAAATATGGAATTAATTAAATGGAAATAAAGTAAATTTGGATTCCTGTGAATCAATTCTGTAATTTGGTAAATTTGTCTGAAAGATGTTTAGTAAGCAAGTCCAGGTAGTGGAAAGTTTGAGTCATTTTATGATGGTGACTTTGGTGTGGTTGTAATTGAATCTGCAATTTGTGATGCATATCATAGTGCAAATAAGGTATAAAGTAGTACAGATAGAAGAACTTATTTCCACTAATGTTTTCTTTCAGGCATTTGACATTATCACAGACTGACATGGCAGCATTAACAGGAGGAAAGGTAATAATTGCTCTATACTAGACAATTTGATCATCATAACTAACATAATAGTTCTTAAATAAGCAACTTTGCTTTTAACAGGGATTTCCGTTCTTGTTTCAACATATTCGTGATGGCATCAATATAAGACAAACATGTAATCTGATTTTCAGTCTGTGTCGATACAATAATCGGCTTGCAGAACATGTAAGTGCTGAGAAACCGTCTTAAAGTTTTTTGCTGATTTTTTTTTTTTAAATTCTGAAACTCCCATTTTTCTGTTTTAGATTGTATCTATGCTTTTCACATCAATAGCAAAACTGACTCCAGAGGTATGTAGACATTTGTTAATTCATGCTTTTAAAACTACACTGACATTTCTTTCAAATGATCCTTTCTCATTATTCCTGGGGAAAAAATTCAAAATTTCCCCAAACACAATAACCTGTTTTTGAGAATGTAATTTGAATAAACAGAATTACCTCTTCATGCCTGTTATCACAAATGTACTTTTCCCAATTGAATATATATTCAGTTCAGAGTGCCACTAAACACTAAATTTTGAAGTTGATTGATTTGATACATATTTCCTAATTGTGCATAAGTAAAAGTAGACTGACCTGAACACTTAGGTGGAGAAATATGTAGAAAATAAAATATAGTACATTTTTTCATAAAATGCAAATGTTGCAGATGTTTTAATATTTGTCACATTAATGTAAATTCTATTTCAGATAAAAAGCTGCTATAGGGAACTTTTAGCCTGAATTTTTTGGTAAACATGCTAGTTTCATTTGCAAGAGTTTTGATTATATTTTTAATATTGATGTCCCAAAAAAATACATGTTTTGTTACATGTGACTCCAAAACAATTGGCCTAGTCCTGCTGCTGATCCTGCTGCTTTATGTTAGTTGAAGTTCATGTGCAATGTGCTACTGAACTCAACTAATCTAACACTTCGGATTTAAATGTGTATAGAAGAATTCTGTGTTTCTTTTCAGTTGAAAGAGATGGGTTTAAATCTAAATACACAGTAATGTGTGTGTCTTACAGGCAGCCAATCCTTTCTTTAAATTGTTGACTATGCTAATGGAGTTTGCTGGTGGGCCTCCAGGAATGCCTCCCTTTGCATCTTACATTCTACAGAGGATATGGGAGGTAGGTGTAGTAGTGGATGTGTCACTACTTCCTTATCTAAGTATTTTATCTTTATTATACAATGGGTGCCATTTTAAATACAAATTTATTACTTAGTTACTCCAAAATGGCTTTAGTAAATCAAAGGTCAAGGGGAGAAGAGACTATTTATTTTTAAAGATTTATATGTGCATACAAGAGCTGGGGTGTAGGCCAGAGGTGGGGGCGGGGGTAGGTGAGAGGATTCACCAGAGACAGAGTGGGGAGCCGAACAGGCAGATCAACCGAAACATACTGCTGAGAGGAACAGCGGTTGAGACAGGAGAGGTCTGCTGCACCATGTGGGTATCTCCCTGGATGGGGATCAACCGCGAACTCAGTGCTACAGTGGCTGCCAGTAGCTTCATATGCTGAGACTTAACCTGTTGGGCCACCAGGGAGGCCCAGAAGAGACACTTTAGTCAGAAGGTTTGGGGTGAGAAAGAGTTCTTGGCTAATTGCCAAGATGTTTAAAGACTTTCTCATAGAGTCATTAACAGTCTTCAGCCAATTACAATTTTTTATTCCCCTACCATCAAAAAAGATTATATAAAGCAATGTAAGCCCTAGAATTATAAACCCAGTTATTGCAGCAGTTGACAGACATGGGAGAGGAAGCGCTCCCTACTTCTTCCAGAATTGTGGAGGTCACAAAATGTCTCCTTAATGAGCTTTGGAAAAACATACTCACTCAACCAGGGATGAGTAGATTTTTTCTGTAATGGGCCAAATAGTAAATATTTTAGGCTTTGTGGGCCATATAGTCTCAGTTGGAACCACTCAGTGAGCCAGTTTTCTAATACCTAGTCCAGATTTCTATGACTCCCTTTTCCCTTGAAAAATATCTCCACAGCAGTGCAGTGAACTACTTTACATTATCATTTACAGGAACACATTAGGCTTGCAATAAGAAAAGTGAAAATGAGAAACTTTAAAGAATTAAAAGCATTTTTAAATAAATTTTTAAGCTTGCCAAGATCTAAAAGCCATTGGGTTCTCATATTTACCCTGTTAGAGACCTTGATTATTTTATTTTATAAACTAATGGTAGCTTTTACTGAATATTTCCTATTGGAGCAGAAAGTAACTTTTAAAATGGGAAAAAAACATGAGTGGAACTTATTTTAGTCTCTTGTTTTCAAAAGCTGTTCTATCTTTTAAGCAATTAATGGTATATATCAAAAGTAGAATAACTGCTCATTCAGTTGGTATTATATTGTGTTCCTGTCATTTTGTTTGTAGGTGATTGAATACAATCCTTCTCAGTGTCTGGATTGGTTGGCAGTGCAGACACCCCGAAACAAACTGGCACACAGCTGGGTCCTACAGAATATGGAAAACTGGGTCGAGAGGTTTCTTTTGGCTCACAATTATCCTAGAGTCAGGACTTGTAAGTCAAATACTCAGAATTCAACAAACCATTTGTTATTGTTCCAAATTTTTACTCTTTATTTTATTCTTAAGGTCACCACAGTATGCCCATTGTTGTATAATGCAGAGGCTCTAGGAGATATTCTTAAAAGCCAAAGTTATGTTAGTATTTAGAAAACTATGACAGTGTTTTTGGTTTTTTAATGACAGGCAACTGTGCTTTCTTGGGTGGCATCACCACCACTGCCATTTTTGTTTCTTTGCTTGATAAGCGTGACAAAACATTTTTAGATTATGAAGAGAGTAAAGAAAGGGTCAGAAAAATGTGTCCTAAAAGTCCTTAAGAGAAACTTGAGATGGCTATATAAACAGGTAATAATGACATAGAACAAGTGGAGAGAAAATATTCACTGAAATTACAGAAACTAAATAATCATCGCCTTTATTGTACATATGTCATAAGGGAAAAAACAAAGATCTTGGAAGCTAGGTGGACAAATACCAAAACAGTATTTCACAAAATAGAAAATCGCTCATAAATAAACAGTCTGTGTTCTGTTTTGATAGTGTTCAAAGAAACAACAAGATAGTTAGTTTTTAAAATTCAGTCACTTAATCATTAAAATCATATTTCCTGGCTATCTGCAGAGAGGGCCTATAATCAACCCAGTAACAAATAGTACATCACATACCCAAATCTCTTTTTTTCTACCATCCTCTTAATAAAAGGAATCATAGCACCTTGGAAAAACCGTTAATTCTAGGACTGCGGCTGGGAATGTGTAAGATGAGGCTGGAATATCTTGTACTACCAGAAAGTAAAAAAATACTCAGAGAAAACAAAGTGATGGGGCTATGTCAAAGGAACACAAAACCAACCTCAAGGAGTTCCCAGTCGCCAGAGCTGGAACAATTTGAGTTAAAAAAGCCAAAGAAATACAGCATTGGACTATAACCCAAAGTATAAGATAAATATCCCTGAGTCCATACTGATATAAATAAGTCAGTGATTGGTTAAATAAGAGACATGCCCCATACAGAATTCCAAATAATTTATATATATATATATATATATGGGGTGTGGGTGTGTGTGCGCGTGCGCGCTATTTATCTTCCTCCCCTTCTCCCCCCAAGAAGATGGAACTTTATTCCTTGGGTGTGAGCTTAGTGACTTCCTTTCAAAGAGTAGTGGATGGGGAGTATAGGAAAGTAACTTTAAGTGAAAAAATTTGGCAAGCATTTACTTGGCCAGTGGTTAGGTTAACATCACTAATAAGTTGTTAGTGTGCACCCTGTGTCTAATGTGGTTCGGCAAGGACACTTTACCTGTGTGATCTTCCTCCAGAAAACATATCCTGAGTCTAACCATAATAGACATCACACAAATTCAGTTGGAGGGACATTGTACAAAAATACCTGAGTCTGAGAAACTATTAAAGGCAAGAGGGGAGCCTGAGAAGACATGACAACTAAATGTAATGCATCACAGATGGGATTAGAATTTAAAGAAGAGAACATCAGGGCAAAATATTGAAATACAAAGGGGAATTTAGTTAATAGTAATGTGTCAGTGTTGGTTCTTTAGTCACAGTAAATGTTTTGATACTATGGTTAATATATGTTAACAGTAGGAAAAATGGGATGAAGGGTGGTATATAAGAACTGTGTGTTCTACCTGTTAAAAAAATAAAAGGTTTATTTGGGGAAAATACCTTTCATTGATGGGTATATATGAATTGATACTGGTATTGTGCTCAAAGACTTATTTTCCTGCCAGTTTAGTTAACCCGACATTAATGGGATATTTGTAAGAGCTGATTGATAGGCTGGTTGACATACGTGTCCTGACTCCTGCACATAAAGCAATGACAAAATCTATACTGACCCAAAATAAAAGTTTGTTTTAACTGACTGATACTAATGATAGGGCTGAGGAAGTGACATTCTCATGTTACAGTGACATTGTAAGTCAATATAATCCTTATATAAGGCATTTCAGCAATATGTAACGAGAGCCTTAAAAATGTTTTGCCCTTTTTGACTCAGTAATACCATTTCAGGAATTCTAGTGTAAGTCAGTTATCTAACATTTGATACCTAATAGCATTATTTATAATTGTGAAAAATTAGAGACTGGATGTTCAACTAGGAAATAAATTGTTATTTACTTAATGCATCATTTCATTTAAAAATTAAAAGTGAGGACTGAAGTAATATGGAAAAAGTGCCTTTGATATACAACTTGAAAGAAGCGGACCCAAGGTATTTGAAATAAATATAACTTATAAAGTAAGAAAGTAACATGTATAGAAGAAAATCTACAGAGAAATACTTCGAAATCCTGCAAAATAATTTTGAAGAATAACTAAAGAATGTTTAGTCTAGAGAAAAAACGTGGAGATGTGATAGGTGTCTTAAAATACAGGGGTTTTTTTTTTACGATTAATTTATTAGGAGAAATTTTTGAGCATTCACAGACTCTGAAAAACACCATATCAAAATAGAAATGTTCCACATTTGGATAATGAAGGAAGCCTGTATTCAAAGAGTTGCCATATAAAAATGGAAGTAGATTTCTCATAAGTTCTCCATAATATAAAAGTAGACCAAAGGAACTTCTAAGTTGGAGCAAAGCAGTTTTTAACAAGATGGTCTGTTCTTCCATATTGATCTTCCTAGTTATCCTCAGTGGTGAAACTTAATTCAAAAGTTATTTTCTCCCTAGAAGAACTAATTTTTTTATTTAAAAGCAAATAGCTTTTATAAAAATAAATGGTTAGGTATGTGATAAAGCAAAATGTTCAAAGAATTTAAGTGGGCCTTTATTAGCGTTGTTTCAACCTTTCATTGTTTTTGAAATTTTTTTCATAATAAAATATTGGGGTAAAAGCGTGTAACTTAAACTGGATAAATTTTTATCATAAATTATATTTTTCTTAACTGCAGCTTTATGTAAAAATTGATCAGAATCACACTTATATGCCAATTTTTATCATTTGAAATAGATAAAATTGAATCTAAATGTAAACAGAATGATATTTAGATGAAGAAATGTGTAGAAATGGATTAGTATGCACACATCAATTTAATTTGAAGTAAATCTTTAAAATACAGTTAATTTTGAAAACCTTTTTTTCGATTAGTAGGGCAATTGAATTTATCAAAAAATAGGTAAAATAGCATCAGACAGAATTAATAGGTTGATTGAAAGGGTTAAATTAAGGAGCTAAACATGTCCTTTAACTTTAGAGACCTTGAGGAGGCTTTGCATTGAAAGGCTTTAGGATCATTAGCTAATGGACACTCTGAGTTTGAATTCCAGCTTGATCTTTAGAGGAGCATTATGAGGATTAAAAAAAGATAACATTTATAAAACACCTAGCTCAGTAATACCATAGACTTAACATTTTTTAGGTATGTTGAAGGAGGTATTCTTTGTGAACAAGATTAATCTAGAAGACTTAAATATTTTCCATAATATTCTATAATTGTGTGTGTGAGATATATTACAAAGGAATTTTGATAAAAGTTCTCATTCTATCATTATAATTTAATGTAAATACAGATTACTATTTTCTGTAAATTATTACAGAATAACTTACCATTAGTTTGTAAACTAAGAAAACTAAGACCCTAAAATACTAAATGATTTGTCAGATATCCATAAGTATGTCTTCTGGCTCAAAATGTTGTGTTCTTCCTATTAAGCCATATTATTTCCTGAGAAGAAATAATAAAACAGGTGGGAAAACTCTCCATCATGGGAAACTAAACGAAACAGGTGTAAAAATTGTTTAGGCTAATGTGATTATTGTTGCCACTTTAAAAATACAATGACAGAATGGAAGGTATGTTTTTATCATAACTTGGGATCTTTCTGTGGGGTCAGTGACAGAGCAGAAAGATATTTTAAAAAGTGTTCATGTCCCTTAAGTTTAATTTATTTTAACTTTAAAGGGAAGTTAAACTAAGAGTGGCTTTGTGTTTAATGACTGCTCTTCAGTCTATTTTATATCTTGTAAGGATCTGACAGTTTTGTTTTACATTTTATAGCTGCAGCTTATCTTCTGGTGTCCCTTATACCAAGCAATTCATTCCGCCAGATGTTCCGGTCAACAAGGTCTTTGCACATCCCAACCCGTGACCTTCCACTCAGTCCAGACACAACAGTAGTCCTACATCAGGTCTACAACGTGCTCCTTGGTTTGCTCTCAAGAGCCAAACTTTATGTTGATGCTGCTGTTCATGGCACTACAAAGCTAGTGCCCTATTTTAGCTTTATGACTTACTGTTTAATTTCCAAAACTGAGAAGCTGATGTTTTCCACATATTTCATGGATTTGTGGAACCTTTTCCAGCCTAAACTTTCTGAGCCAGCAATAGCTACAAATCACAATAAACAGGCTTTGCTTTCATTTTGGTACAATGTGTGTGCTGACTGTCCAGAGAATATCCGCCTTATTGTTCAGAACCCAGTGGTAACCAAGAACATTGCCTTCAATTACATCCTTGCTGACCATGATGATCAGGATGTGGTGCTTTTTAACCGTGGGATGCTGCCTGCCTACTACGGCATTCTGAGGCTCTGCTGTGAACAGTCTCCTGCGTTCACACGACAACTGGCTTCGCACCAGAACATCCAGTGGGCCTTTAAGAATCTTACACCACATGCCAGCCAGTATCCTGGAGTGAGTAAAATTGTAACTCTTACATTTATATCCTCAAGTTGATTGGAGATGCCTGTTTTTCCCCTTGAAGAAAATGGAAACAAAATCTGAATATAGTCTAATTTCAACTCTTCTTTCTTAAGCACTTAACATGTATTTTCTTCTTGAAGATAGGTATAGAGTACTGTTTGTTGTAAAAATTAATGAACATATGGATAATTTTTTTAACATTGATGTTGATATTTTCCTCTCTAATAATACTTACCTATTTTAATATGTCATTTTTAAAGTCTTATGTATGTAATGAAAAAAGCTTTGCGGTAAAGCTTTAAGGGAAGTATTTACCATTTAGATATTATCAAGATCTAAGTGCTTCGCTAAACTCTTATCTGGATAATACTTTATCTTAGCTCTTGTATTTTTTTCTCATACTACATTGAAGTGAATAATATGATTAAGGATTCTGTGAGAATACAAGAAAATACAGTCTAAATGTGATCCCTTTTTCTCTGTGAGCTGTTTGTATGTTTCATATTAAAAATTTCCCCTTCATTTAAGGCCAACATCCTTGAATAGTTCTTTTTTTTCCATTGTTCCCTCGTACTCTCAGATGTAAACTCAGCATTATGCTAGAACGGTATAAATCTTCAAAGGGGATTGGAAGGAGAGTGCAAAAGAGTTTTTCAAGCTGTTGTCAACCAGAGGTCACAGACTGCTAATTTGATAAGTTGTTTGCTATATGGAAGACGGTGGAAGTGGAGGAGGAGTAGGAACTTTTTCAGGACATTCAGCATTAAGTTCAATCAAATGAGTATAATAAAGGATATTTTAAAGTGTTGGTATTCTGGTATTTTTAAGTACTGGTATCCTTGAATTGTATACTACACTCCTTTTTACTATTGCAAAAAGGACTTTTTTAGGTACAATTTAATGAATTGCTTAGACTTTCTCTCCCAGAAAGATAACCTAATTTCTAGTCAGAAAAGTTAGAATGCCTGTAATAAAGGAAGGTGAATATTTAATACCAGAAGGGTTTGAAACAAAGGCAGTAGGAACCCAAAAGGAAAAAAATGAGTCTGACTTTGAAGAAGTCAGGACAGTCTTTACTACATTTCAATAGGTTGGTCTATCACATTCACATAAATAATATTTGATAAGTTGCTAAACAAGGTGTCCATTGTCAATATACCTTTCACAAGTGCTGAGTGAGTTTTATTTACCCCTGAAAGTTTTTTCATTTTGATATCAATGAAATGTATCATCGTTTATTATAGAACTTACCATCTTTTCAGATTCTCATGAAAATGGTGCTTAAATCTGTTTTACCATGAAAAATATGAAGTGAGGAGTTTCAGTTCATTGATAAGCAGTACTAATTCAAGTGTAATTTAGTAGTGTAAAATCTTTGTAATAAAGTAATGATTTCTCATTTGTTGAAGAACTGGGAGCATTGGTGTAGTATGTCTCTGGGTATACATTTTGAACTTACAAAACAAGTGGTTTAAACATAGACTAAAAATGACCTATAGATCATTTGCAGTTTTTAGTCTTACAGATTTTAGTCTTCCTTGATAACTTTTTATTTTCTTTTTTGTGAACATTTTATAAACATAATTCATTTGACTTTATGAATGGTAGTAGAATCCAACTTATTTGTGTAATTTTAAAGACTGACTAATGAGCATAATATCAGAAATGAGAAGTAGAGTTGCAGGTTCAAAAAAATCATCATAATGCTTATTTATCTTTTTAGGCGGTGGAAGAACTGTTTAATCTGATGCAACTGTTTATAGCTCAGAGACCAGATATGAGAGAAGAAGAATTAGAAGATATTAAACAATTTAAGAAAACAACTATAAGTTGTTACTTACGTTGCTTAGATGGCCGTTCCTGCTGGACTACTTTAATAAGGTAAAAGGATTTTTTTCTGCTTGTTTTTGTTTTCTAAGTGATGAGGATATAGGGACCACCATCCCTTTGACAGTAAAAGGGGAATAATTTAAATGATTCACAACTGAAAATTTATCAGTTTTTAAAAGTTTTGGAGAAAGCATGCATTTAGTCATCTTGGAGGAAAGTATATTTGGGAAGTTAATGAACTACTTGTGAACAGTTTTGTTTGGGTTTGATTTTGTATTGTTTTTTCATCAGAATCTTAGAGACTTAATGTATAATTTCCCATTTGAAGCTTAAATTCTCCTCTCTACAGCAAGGTATCTAACTGTTGCTTAGACAGTTCAGTTGAGCTCTCCAGAAACAGCTTTTTCCCTCTTTGGATGAGTCTTACTGTAAAGAAACTTTTCTTTCTCTTTAGTCTTTCTTGTCTTTAGGAATTAGCCAAAAATAATGGAACATGATCTTTATCACTTGTTCAGAGCTATAGAAGTTAATAAATGGCTTTATAAAAGAACTACCAAAAACTATACTTATAACGCTTTTAACCTTAGAGATAAGGTCCAGGTTAATTTCTTAAAATGCTTTTATATTTTACATCTAAGACTTGGAGGTGATGTCCTTTATTAGGTACATCTTTTTTTTTTTGGTGGTACTTTCTTTTTTTTAAAGATATTTTTATGCATACAAGCTGGGGTACAGGCCAGAGGCATGGGGTGGCGAGAGGGTTCACCAGAGACGGGGTGGGGAGCAGAACTGGCAGATCAACAGAAACACACTGCTGAGGGGAGCAGCGGGCGAGGCTAGAGAGGTCTGCCGTGCCATGTGGGATTCTCCCTGGACGGGCGTCGAACTTGCATTGCTCCTGCCGACAGCTCCACAGCGCAGCGCTTAACCGCTGTGCCACCAGGGAGGCCCACTTTTTTTTTGGCAGTACTTTCTTGAACACTTATAAAAATTTATGCTAATCAACATCAAATATGGTTATTTCATATTATCTTCAGAAAACTTTTAAAAATTGCATCTTTAGTAGTGTATACAAAATGAGGTTAACTATGCATTTCCAGGACCCCTTAAAGAAAGTCTTTAAAAATTTTGGCATTAATTTTGAAAACATTATTTTCTCAAGGCTTATAGCTTAAAACAAGCTTTTTAAAAAAGATTTGAAGCTTTTTAATTAGTTTTGAAGTAGTTCTTCAAAACTTTTTTCAAAGAAAAAAATAGGATTTCCAATTGTTCTCTATAACAGCAGTTCCTAATACCCTTAAATAAAATCTGTTAATAAGAGTTATACAACTACTTTTGATGACTGTTACATAATCGTGTTCAAGGCCAACATGCTTTTAATGTTTTTTCCCCTCATGTAACTCTTTCTTCCCAATAACTAGCCAATAAGTACTTTGATAATACAAGTATAGCTTATATAGAACTTAATTTAGAAGGTAAACCCATTATAAAAATGAAATTGTTTATGTTGTTTGAAATAGTCCTGTCATGCCTTTCTTTCACCACTATAAATAACTTTTATCTTCGAGTGTTTCTTATTTAATATATTATCTCCTCTTATTAGATCACTAAGAAATAGATATAGTATCTTCTATAGGTAGAAAAGTAGAGAGCCTAAATGACAATTGACTTCTCTATTTTTTATCATCTAAGTATTTTCTGTTTTGATTTGGAATTCTCAAACTGGACTTTTCTATTCTTCTAGTGCCTTCAGAATACTATTGGAATCTGATGAAGACAGACTTCTTGTTATATTTAATCGAGGATTGATCCTGATGACTGAGGTATACTATGGATTTATCTTATTTTAATGTTCTGACCAAGACTTCCTATGTTTCCTCTCATTTTGTTTTTAGAACAGCCACTTGAGGTAGATTATATTCATTTGTAAGGACAGAAGCTTGAAACTCATGTGATTCAAAGAAGGGCAAACATAATTTCTCAGAAGCTCCCTTATTTAATAGTTATAAAAACTGAAATTAGCATCATCAAAAGAAGCCAGTGAGACTACTACAGGTGGTTAAAATCAACCATGCATTTTTCCCATAGCTCTTGAGCATCCATAATTATTAGATAATTTTAAGACCATGAGCATAGAGGTATATTGTACCCTTTAGTCTAATAATGAAAATAAGACATGAGGCTATATAGCTTAGAGTACCATAAAAATTAAGAGGTGGTGGCATAGTTTTTTCAGTTAATGGTGTTACACAATAAAATGGGTTTGAAACTGGGCTTTGAAAAATTCAGACAAAGGTATGTGGGAGAGCATTTAGATAAATTACTTAATTAGCACAAGGACTAGAAATGACTGGCTATATTTAAGAAATGCCAAGTATTTCTGGTTGGCTAAAACAAAAGGTATGTGAAGAGTAGTAGTGAGAATTTCTTTCATGCATCACTTATTTGAATGTCTGCTTTGTGCCAGGCATTGTGGTAGGCACTGTGGATACAGCAGAGAACAAGGCAGACATAGTTCTTATTCTCACAGCTCTCAGGTTAAATGCCACACAGGTACATTGTTCAGATTATGTACTGCCCCAGCTTCTGAGCTTTGAAATGTGAACTTTGAAATGTGAATAGAGTATAAGCTATAGGGAACTGATTTGAGAAAGACGAGAAGAGATGGTTTAGTGTAAAATGAAATAGGAAAAAGCTTAGTTAAAAGAATTAGAAGAATTAACACATCAGTATGATTAGAAGGTTTTATTTAATTCCTACTTTTTGGAGCTTTCTGTCTCTTTCAGACTTAAGAATTTTTAATATGACTAACCATTTCACCATTAACTTTCTTCAGAGGCCCAAGAAAATCAGTTAAAGCAATTACTTTAGTAAATTTAATCCCCAGTCTTCTTGTTGGTTTGTTGGTTGCTTATTGCTTTGTAATCTCTGAGGCCTGCAGTCTTAGAGCAAACAGTAATACCACACCACCAATCCTCCCCCAAATCTGATTAAACCATAAACCCTGTAGGCTAAAATGTATATGCAAAATGCTGCATTTCCAAAGGTGAGGTCTGTTTATATATTTAGAAAGAACTAAATGAAAGAATTTTACTTTTTTTTTTAAGGTTAAAAAAATATTTAAAAGGCTGAAATGATTGCAGGCTAATCAAACCAGGAGTTTATATAAGAAATGACATGAAAATTTTTATTTCCAAGAAGTGTATTCCATTAAATATACTTGATTCTTTCTTCTGTCCTCTAACTTCAGACTGGAGTTGAACAAAAATATGACTTACAGTGTTCTTCAAATCGTTCTTGGGCTCCAGGCAAGCAAAGGGCTAGACACCTTTGAGTAAAGAAACTAGTTACTGGGAAATAGTGTCTTTTAACTCTGGAGGCTTTTCAGTGCTCATTGGTACAGGCTGTTAGTGAGTAAAAAGGTCCTTCAGTTAGCAAAGTATCTCAAAGGAGACAAAGCTGTTCTAGCTATGGTTAATGGATAGAGCAAGAAAAGCTAAGCAGATGCTATCTGCAGGCTAATATCCAATCAGCATTTCAGAGCACTAAAAGGAAAAAGTCCAAATGAATCTAATCTTCGTAGGATCCACAAAATGGTAACTGCCAGAGGGGAAATTTTAAATTACTATGTACTAAAGAAACATGGTTTTCCTGGCATCTCAACATATCTGACAAGTGCTTATGGTACAAGTTCCCATCCTCTCTACAAGTTAGTGGGTTCAACATTACTGACTCTGGGATAGAACACATAGCAGTAAGATGAGTCAAAATTTGACTTTTGATAGAAAGCAAATACATTTGCTTTATGTGCATATGCACACTTGTAGTTTAAATCTGAAAATATCCATTATAGTGAATGAGTACTATTTTGTAAGTCAATAAAGTAAAAATGAAATTGTTTTCCCTTTTTTTTTTAAATCTCTTGTAGTCTTTCAACACCCTGCACATGATGTATCATGAAGCCACAGCTTGCCATGTGACTGGGGACTTAGTAGAACTTCTGTCCATATTCCTTTCGGTTTTGAAGTCTACACGCCCATATCTTCAGAGAAAAGGTTTGGTCATTCCTCCTTCTTATTTTTATTAGTTCGGCTGTTAAAGAACAAAGTATGGCTTTTAAACCCCATGCTTTAGAGAATTTGTCTTTATCTCTAGTTTATGTGTAGACGATAGGCCTGATGCTAGCTAACCATTTAGGAAGCCAGAGTGCTTTTGTGTATTTCCTTTGTACCTGCATGAAAAATAGGCAAGCAAGCAATCAGTGTCAAGATTTATGATGACTGGAAAACACTTACAAGCACAGTAACAACTAGTACCACACTGGGTACTTCCATGACTTAGCTTATTAGATCATTTTTAGTTTTCAAGAGACATCTGTAAGATATATCTCTCTTGTGTCCCTGTAAGGTAGTATTAACTCTGAACTTTCATATAAATTCCCACAAAATGGGACATAATCATCTTTTAAAAACGTGTTTTAAGAAATCTGGCAGTTGGGTAGTAGTAGCCATCTCATGAGAGAATCACTTAGCTTTTATCAAAAATGTTTAATTTCTTAGCATTATCATTCTCTAGTTTACAATAGGAAATAATGTGAGGAAGTTTTATTTTAAATGGCATGCTTATGTATGGTTTTTTTTTTTTTAACAGATGTGAAACAAGCATTAATCCAGTGGCAGGAGCGAATTGAGTTTGCCCATAAACTGTTAACTCTTCTTAATTCCTATAGCCCTCCAGAACTTAGAAATGCCTGTATAGGTAAGTTACTTGGAAAATACACCTGTGTAAAAACCTAGTGGAAGATGTTTGTGGAGTTTTTTGTTTGTTTTTGGTTTTTGTTTGTTTTCTAAGTTGTGATGGTCTGAAGGATTTGAAAGACATTTTTACTTTTTATGTGTAACTTAAACTGACCAGCAGGTCTAAAAAAATTGAGTTCTGTTTCTTAATCTGCAGTAAGGCAATAACGTCACTTATATCTGTACCCTTTGACCTTAGGTTATCTCTAGATTTCTTGGTGCTTTGAAATCTTCTGATTTTATATAAGCATGGTTATCATGCAAATGTTTACAAAGTAGAACTGACATGGTAAAAGGTTGGGGTGATTATTTCACTGTGAATTCTTTTTATGTAAAGATATTTCTTCAAAGCTGTTCATACGACTCCTAGTATTTTATCTTTTTATTGATTGCATATACGTTTAACAAAAGGATTGTTATGCCTTTTAACCCTCCCCCCCTTCTTTTTAAGTTACATTGAATATTTACCTTAGAAGCCTTTTAAAGTTTAGAGGCTATAATTGTATTTGTGATTTCTCAAAATGACATGAATAACACATTGCTATTTATGTATAAGTGGTCATTGGCCTCATGTGCTATGGAATTACTGGCCTAGCCTTCTCCATCAAGAGTAAAGGGGCACGTAACAGTAACCTCTGATTGACAGAAAATCTGCCAATAGCTTATCATCTTGAGCTGAACTTCTATGTGATTAAAAGATGAGACTATCTAACTAGCATCATGACTCTTTAAAAGTAGACCAGAGATTATCCCTCAAATCCAAAGAACTTTGAACCTTAGATTTCTTTCTAAACAACTTTGATTGATTTAATGAAGATAGTGCATTAATTATTTCCCTCAGTGTACTTCTCCCTGATGTTTCTCCTGGATTAAATAAATATTTTTTTAAAAAGTTTTAAATGTAAATGCTGCTTTCTAAATGATAGCCCTATCATTGGTAATAATTTTGGTGACCTTGGAGGTCAGACAGCATTTCTCCCAGGTCAGGAGCTAAGTTTTAGACTAATTAAAACTTTTCAGCTGCCATACTGCAGCCTGTCATCCCAGTAGTATTTGTGAGTTTGAAAGTGGCAGTTAGACATGCTCCAGTTTTTTAATGCCCATATTGTATTTTTATTTTCAGATGTCCTCAAGGAACTTGTGCTTTTAAGTCCCCATGACTTTCTTCATACTCTGGTTCCATTTCTACAACACAACCATTGTACTTACCATCACAGTAATATCCCAAGTATGTATTCATCTAGCACACTACTTGAATATGGTTGGCATTTAATCTTTCTGCACACTGAAACATGGAGATTTATTTTTTCCATTTATTCTTACTGTACACTTTTAATGTCTTAGTGTCTCTTGGACCTTATTTTCCTTGTCGAGAAAATATCAAGCTAATAGGAGGGAAAAGCAATATTCGGCCTCCGCGCCCTGAACTCAATATGTGCCTCTTGCCCACAATGGTGGAAACCAGTAAGGTATGTTGGGATGCCAGGAAAACCATGTTTCTGTAGTACACAGTAATTTAAAATTTCCCCTCTGGCAGTTATATTAATTTAAATGACCATTTTGTGGATCCTAAGAAGATCAGATTCATTTGGACTTTTTCCTTTTAGTGCTCTGAAATGTTGATTGGATATTTGCAAAATCAACAATAAGCACAAGTAGTAAGTTTTTTTCCCTTCAAAAAATAGCCTAATAGAAAGCCGTAGTATTTGTCACTAGGCTAAATTATAACTGGGTTATATATCTAAACCTGAAAGTCAAGTTAGGCACTTACTATTCTTAAATGTCACCATATAATCAGTGACTTCTTTTACTACCCTTAAATTATTTCCTTTGACATAGCCTAATAGCATTGATTGATAGATATCTCATTTGTAGTCTGATTCTTGACATCTAACACTTATTCTAAAATAATGCTAATTCAAAATTATAGAGAAGAAGGTACATTGACAGAAGATAATTTGTTTCAACATTTTTTTAAACAATTTTTCCCCTTTATCTTTTCTTAACCCCACTTCATTCACTCTTCCTTGCCCATTATCTTTGGAGCTTAAATATACTTAAGTCCTCATAAGATAAAATATTAAAAATAGTTGATATAGTACTAACCATTACAGAAATAATTTGGAATCTCTTTCAAAAATCAAATTTAATTCACTCTTCTTGATACTATGTCTATAGAGCTAAAGTGTCAAATTTTAAATTCTACAGTAATTTTATTAAAGTATATAGAAATAATGGGTAATTTTAATTGATAGCACACTGAAAATAAACTTGTGACAATTTTAAGATCTTAATAACATTACTAGAAACTTGGAATTTAAAACTAGGTTCTTATACAATTTAAATATTTAATCAGCTTTTTAAGTTAAGCTTATTACATTTGCACAAAAAATGCTCTTTAATTTATTATACAATTTAAGTGCAACCATTTTATCATCTTTAACCTTCAGGGCAAAGATGACGTTTATGATCGTATGCTGCTAGACTACTTCTTTTCTTATCATCAATTCATCCATCTATTATGCCGAGTTGCAATCAACTGTGAAAAATTTACTGAAACATTAGTTAAGCTGAGTAAGTATATAAGATGAGCAGTAAATTCCACTGGATTATTTTAAGTCCCTAGCCATTCAGGAAGGGGAGGAAAAATATGAGACAATCCTTTTTTTTTTTTTTTTAAAGTGAATGTTTCAAAATATTTTCTTGGGAACATTTTTATTTTTATTAAGAAAACACCAACTTACTGGTTTCCATTGAATAGTTTTGCCCAGAGTTTCAGCTGGCCTATAAAGGAGTATGGAGTAGGGCTGATTACTTTTGTATATAGAGCACCCAAGTGCTCCTCCATCTGCCCAGCAGAATTTAAAAACAAAAACTGCTCTGCTTAGGGAGGCAGACTTAGAGATGGGCTCCTCAGCCCTGATCTTGAGGGTAAGATAAGTGCTATAGTGCCAGCTGTGCTTTGGAGCTGGGAATGCCAAGAGCAAGCTGAGTGGGCTTGCCAGGGTGAAACAGAGGTGCATATATGAGTATTTAGGAGGTAAGTCTCATAAATTAGAGAGGTGAGTGAAAAGAAAGAAATTTGAAAGGGAAGATACAAGAAATAGAAAACAAAACCATCAGTGAATTATTGGGGGAATAAAACTTGAGTTACCTAATATTGTGTCTACAAGGACATGCCTGAGAGCTATTAAAGAACTGCTACCTTTGGGTGACTTTTCTAGCTGATAAGTCTTTAGAAAACATGTAGCATTCCTTCAGATAACCCCTATCTCAGAACCTTCAGAGTTGAAAGGCTCTGTGGGTTCTGTGATTCTTGCTCCCTACTTTAGGGATGGCCCAAGATCTTCTCCAATGTCCTGTAGTTTTGTTTCAGAGCATGGGAAGTGAAATACTCGTGGAACATTCACCAGGGTCAAGAAATAGAATATTACCACACCCTAGAAAGTCCCTTTGTGCTCCTTCTCAATCACAACCCCCTCCTTCCTATGGAAGTTTTTTGATCCATTATATACTTACAATGGATCATTATCTAAGGTTTCATTATCCAAGAAGAAGGAAGTGGTAACAACTGTCAGGGATAATTCCTCTTCAGAAAAACCATTTTATTGGTAAGTGATTAGAGTGTCTTCGCATTTGAAAGTTTCTTCCATCTGTTTTCATTAGCTGGTTTTATATATGTGGCTGAAGTGTCAAGATGGGAGGTGGGGTGGAGTGGGGTGGGGTGGGGTGGTATGAGAATATGCTCAGATTTCATGATTATACAGTTGGGTCATGGCAATTGGTAAATAAAGCTAAAACCTAGAAGATGCAATGATGTATGAGAAATATCCAGCAGTTTTACTAACGGATAAAGAGGGGACTTAAAAGATGCTGACTTTACAAGTAAAGTTCTTGGTAATTGTGTTCATGTGATGTATACCAAAAGTTACATAAGGAGCTATTTTAGCTTATTGAACGGCTCTGACCTAATAATGAACGTTCTACTCTGGGACTATCTTTCTCATCAACATAAATGTTCAGATTCAGGAAAATTAAGCATAGAGGGAAGAAAAGAAGGAAAGGACATGCAAGTAGCTGTCCACATTAACTGAATTAACTTTCATAATATTCCATATTCACATAACTCTTAACCTGGAATCAATGTAGATGCTGCCTTACATAGTGTTTAGTTCTCTCTAAAAGCATTCTGCAGAATTTTCTACAAAGATGAAAACATCCTCCAACTGTATCAGCATTCACAATATGGTAGCTACTAGCCATATGTTAGTATTGCGACCTTTTGAAATATGATCAACAAACTGATTTTTTAATTTTACTTAATTTTATTGGAATTTAAACAGACATGTGGCTGGTGGCTACGATATTAAATAGCATAGCTCTAGGTATATACCAAAGTATTCATAATTTAACAGAGAAATAAATTGTTCATGGTTATATCTTAAAGCAGAAAATTTGATGTTATTTTGCTAGGAAGTTAGGCAAGCAGTGCTTTCCTGATGCCTCTTTTAAGTGGAGATATATTCCAATGTTTGAAAGTTAACTCCCTTTTCTAACTGAAATGAATAGTTCCAGGTAGAGGCACCTAGGAAAGAACACAGCACTTTGTGGTCCGCTCACGTATTAGTATGTGTTTTTGTCACAGTGTCAGGTGGCCGCTCACGTATTAATACGTGTTCATCTAGTCTCCGGTTTTTCATGCCACGGTGGATTTATTTGGAACTATTAGGAGCTATTTCTTTGATCGTACTCAGTCTAGAAGCTTTACACATTGTTTTGGTGAAAGTGTAAGGTGTTTTATGAGAGATATTACAGTTTTTTTAATATCCAGTAGTTGAGGAGTTGTGTGTGTTTTATTGAATGCTTATACCGTTCATGCGTTGGCACAGAAAATGGCCAGCCCCAAGGGCTGGTAAATTTAAAGGGCACCGGCACACAAAGTGTTAAGAAAGCAAAGCCCACTTAATGATTGTAAGGAGCAGACAGTTGATAGAAAGTTTCCACCTGTATAATTTCTTTTAAAAAATTATGTTTAGCAGTAAGGAGAGGAAAGGGTAAGTTTAAATTGCTTATGTCTTTCATCATTTGAGCCCTTGTAGGAGGGTCTAAGGGCCAGAGTATTGTCACTATATAGCATTATCCGAAGACCTGTAATAAATTGCAAGTTATTTCCAGTTTTGAGGAAAAGTCCTGTGTCAATTTTTATTTGGGTAGCAAAGCAAATTTTAAGATTTGTTAGGGGATGAAAAGTGAATTATGTAATAATTGTAAATTAGACTTGCAGGGGATAGAGTTATTAAATAGTAACCAAAGGGAGGGCTGGAGTGCTTTTTGAAATAGTAATAGCCAGGCTTGGGACTAGGGAGACAGAAAGAAGTGAAAGTAGGGAGAGAATTCAGGGAGGGTAAACAAAGCTACTGAATGCCATTTGAAATAACAGTGTGTCTGAAATCATAGTATTTTGATACTTAAAAAGAACAAAGGTTAGCCAGAAACATTTTGAAAACAAGTAATAATGAGGGACTAGCACTACTGATATTTAAAATACTAAAGATAGTGTTTTTTTATTTTTTAGTATTTAACACATATACATAGTTTACAATTCAGTATCAGAAAGATACACATTACCATGTCACTCATAGCTACTTTCATTTTTTTTCCCATAAAAACAGCAAATACCAGTTTTTTCTGCTCTTTTTTCACATAACAGTTAACTGACTATGATGCTTAAAACCTAGTGATACAAATGCATACACAGGCAGAACAGTGGATAATAGTCCAAAAACAAATAAGGTTATGAGAATACATAGTAGATAATAAAGATCACATGTCAGACTGATAAGAGAATGGGTAGTATTGAGATAACTGGTTAGCAGTCTAAGGCAGGACATTATTACCTTTTTACTAGTTAAAACAAAATAAATTCCAGGAGAATTGAAGATTTAGTTACCAAAAAACAGGATCATAGAAATAAAAAGGAAAAACACAGAATCATATGAATACTGCCTTGAGACTTGAAATAACCATAGTAAGTAAGCAGGAAACAAATAAAAATAAAAGTTCTTGTTACAAGTGAAACTAAAAACATGATATGCTGGAAAATGTCATAGATCAAAGTAATCAAATACAGATGGTTAATGAGAAAAAATATTTGCATTCTTAACACTTTGTGGTCTGCTCACATATTCACGTGTTCATCTAGTCTCCGGTTTTTCACTCCACGGTGGATTTATTTGGAACTATTAGGAGCTATTTCTTTGATCGTACTCAGTCTAGAAGCTTTAATCTCTATGCGTTTAAAATTTCATTAAAATATATCTAGTAGTTCAGGAGCTTTGTGTGTTTTATTGAATGCTTATACCATTCATGAGGTGGGCGCAGAAAATAGCCGGCACACAGAGTGTTAGCAGATAAATGGCCTAATATTGCCAGTATACAAAACCATGTTAAGTAACAGTTTAAGCAAAGGACGTGAATAATTCACATAAACACAAAAGTAAATAAATGTTTGGTAGCCATTATGAGACAATTGCCTGACCTTACTAATAGAGAAATCAATGGGTTTTTTTCCCCTCACTATGAAACGGTGAGATAAAGTCTAGATAATGCGCATCTTAAAGAGATTGGGAAGAGAGATCTTATAATGGAGTTACCTCGGATAGGCAGTTTTGCATTATCAATTCAGTATATTCATGCCATTTGACCAGTAATACCAGTTCTAGGAATCCTCCTTCCTATTCTACTCATAAAAATGTACAGCAGAATACACAGGGTGTTTATTTTCTCTTATTTTGTATTGCTAGAAACTGAACTACTATGTCCTTCAGTAGGAGCAAGTAAAGCATAGCTCATCTGTACTACATAGTCTTTAAAACAAAGATAGGAATTAACTGTGGATTACATGAAAAAAAAATTAGAAAACTATATTCTTATAAATGGAGGAAAGGATTATTCATTACACTAAAAAAAAAAGAATTGTACTCCCAGCTATATAAAAATGAAATTATGGGATGCTTTCATTTTGTAGGTTTAAATATCTGTATGGCTTAAATTATCTGTAATGAGCATGCATTGGTTTTGTATTGGGAAGAAAAATACAATTTTAAGTAATGTAGAAAACTTTTACTGCAGATCTCATCACATCATTCTTAGGTACAATGGTTCACATGTAAAATCAAACTCAGTAACAGATCCCTAGATTATATCATTTAATTTTTTTCATAGTAGAGACTATTGCCTTTAACACTGGTTTTGAAAATTTCAATGCATTAACAAATGAATAATTTTTGCAAGTAATATGTACCTAGAAAATATAAAATGTTCAAAATTCCTAAATTGAAAAAGGTAGAATTGGTAAAAGTAAGCAGATTCAAAGGTAGATTTAAAAGTTTAAATTATAAAAAGCACAGCTCTTGTTCATGCTTTATGATGTGATGCTTCATGCTTTGTGATGTCAGGGTTTTACTGATTGCAGAGACTAGTTTCCAAAAAAAGCCTTAAGTGGTGGGTATCCTTCAGACCAGTGCCATTCTATGCAGTGCAGATCAGAAGCCGGCTGTTTCCAGTCCACCAAGGGCAATTCTATTTATCCTAGGCTATATATAGTAATTTTATAGACATAAGTTACCAGTTTGTTGACTTATATATGAAATATTTCACAGCAATCATCTGAGTCACCATTTTACCTATAGAAGTTTTTAAGATTTTTCTCTTAACACCCAGCAACTTATAGAAGATAAGGGATATTGCTAGGTGAGAAGAGGGTATGTTTGGAACAGTTTTTGATTGTTGTGTTTTAGGTAAGGGGGAGGTAGTGAGTGAGTTGTAGACCGTTACCACAGGATAAAGAAAGATAAGAGGCACAGAAAGCAGTATTTTAGACCTACCCATCCTTTTTGCTGAGACAAGACTTAAATGTATGCCTAAGAGCTTTGGTGCTTGCATCTCCATGTGCAAAGTAGTGAGACACCCAGAAGGTACTGAAGGAGATTGGAACAGAAGAGCATTGGTGTTTCCTCTTGACTCAAAGAGGCTTGATGCTCCAGATCGTCGGTGTTTTTTGAAAATGATAGAAACTGAATTTGTTGCTTTGACAGGATGACCTTCCTCCCAAAGAGGGTATAGCTAGGAGAGGTGCATAGACGGGAGTATGAAAGAGCCATCTTCAGCTCACCATTGATAGCAGTGTTCTCAAAGGTGTAGTGTACCAGATGGGTCAGAAAAATCAAGCATATTAATAAATGTTTGTCTTCTGCAATATTGCAAAAATATTTAGTGACCAAATCTACAATTTTACAGCTGTTACATTGTCTTAACAATAAAGTAGTTGTAGTCTATCTAAAATATTAACAGTAGAGGTAATGAACAGATGAAAGAATCATAAAAATAATGCATGAATGATTAGCATTTGGTAAAACACTGATTATTGAAAAGATTATGGACTTTAGAATCAGATATACTGGAAAGACTCGTAACAATAATATTCATTGACTTTGGAATTAAACCTGAACATATTACATGAGCTCTGAGCTTAATTTCCACCAAAAAAAAGGGGAAGGGAACGGAAATGAAGATAATGCCTCCCGAAGTTGATGAGAAAATTAAATGATCATCTGACATTCCTAGCATGATACCAGTACATGTTTGTTTCCTTCAACTAGAAAATGAAGACATTTGTATGAAAATACTACTTGGAAATAACATTAGATCATAGAAGGCCCCCATGCCTTTTTGCTGTGATGGTGCTGGATTTTTAGGAGTTATTTAGGAATAAAGATTTGTTTTTATTTGGGAGTAATTGAGGTGGGGGAGAGTGGGGAATAAAGAGACTTTCAGTATACATGCAGGGTTTATGTCAGGCAGCCTATAGTTCAAGGATTGGCTGACTCTACAAATGACTAGATAGTAAATATTTTAGACTTTGCAGGTCACACTGCAATCTGTTGCATATTCTTTTTTTTGTTCAGCTTTTTTGTTTTTCTAAACCTTTCAAAATGTAAAAGCCCTTTTCAGCTCACAGTGATAGGCAAAAATTTGATTTGACCCACCAGTTTGCCACCTTCTGTTTTACTTGTATAGGTAATTATGTAGGAACATAAGCACACAGGAGCTCTTCCCTATAGCCAGCAGTTTTGATGACATGCCCTCATTTGCTTGTGTGTACTGTGATTTATGGTGAGTAAATAAATGCCTGCAACCCAAACAGATTAGCTTAAGATAAAGGAGAAAGTGATGGTTTCTTTGCTCTTTACAACAGGGCTAATCTTGAAATGTAGAAAGGAAGTTAGTTCGGTCACCCAAGTCAGTTATACAAGGAAGCCTACGTCCCTTTTTGTGGGTAAAATGTCTTAACATTTTCTCAAATCTTTGGTCTAATCCAGAGGTTGGTAAACAGTATCTGCATGCTGCCTGTTTTTGTGTAACCAGTGAGCTGCCTGAAAGCTAAGAATGGTTTTTACATTTTTAAATGGTTTTTAAAAAAAAAAAAACACCTCAATTATTATAAATATGAGTTACATAAGGTTAAATTTGAGAGATCTTTACATTTATTGAAAGACAACCACATACCCATTCACTAGTGTCGTTTATGGCCTCTTTCACATGACTTGTACAGAGCTGACTAGTTGCAACAGAAATCATAAAGCAGCACCACAGACTAAAATGTTTACTATTTGACTCTTTATAAAAAAATTTGCCTACTTCAGATCTAACTCAATTTTCTTAACTGAAGGAAGATAGCTTGTATTTCTCCTCCATGATTATACATTTCCCTGGGGTTGGGAGTGTGGAGTTTGACACTGCCACCTCAGAGGCTAAGGGGACAAATTTCTTACATCTAGAATAGTTTTTTAACTATAAATCACAGAAGACTCCCAATAGGTACCTGACACGTGTCCAAGCATGGTGTGCCCAGATATCCTAGGGACAGGCTAGTAAGCTGTTAGATTTAGAGCAGTGTTTACTTAAATATACAGTAAAGATGCGTCTTCCTATTTTTGGAGAAACAAGGTAAAAGTATTGTGGACAAGTTTTCTCTTATTCTCCACATTCTCTTTTTGACCTTGTACCCACCCTTTCCCTTGCAGTCTATTTCATGAGAATTATCAAGTATGCAGAGTGGTAACTTAATCCTAGAAAGCTTTGGAACCACTTGCAGTAATCTTTTTTTATAAATGTCCCAGGTAAAGTTCTAAGTATTAAAAAAGTTTAAGTTGCCTCAGATCCTTCTAGGATTGAGGAGTGGGATATAAATAAATTCAAACTGACTGCATTCTAAGTTACTGTATTAATTAGACATTGGAATGAATTCTTCCCCTTTAAATATTTCATATATTTCTAAAACATAAGAAATATGCATATAGGAAGTATGCATAATTATGAGTAGAAATAGCCATATTGTACCTGCAGAGCTTAATACCTCATTAGTATAATTTATAACCTATTCTGATTTCTTTTCAAATATCAGGTGTCCTAGTTGCCTATGAAGGTTTGCCACTTCATCTTGCACTGTTCCCCAAACTCTGGACTGAGCTATGCCAGACTCAGGTAAAGAAAGAGTTTTAGATGATTTGGTCTTTTATCTCATCTGACCATGTCAGTACTTTTAGGAACAATGGGTTGAAAACTGGCTGGAAATTGGGGGTATTTTAGACTTTTGGTAGGTAAAACATGATTAATGAAAATAACTATTAAGCATTGGGTATCGAGTTGCCCTTTGAGGTTTTTTAATTCAGTAGATTTGTGAGAAAATATTTCAAATAAGCTTTTTATAATTGAATTTCTCACTTATAGGTCAATATAAGCATGGTGGTAAAAGTTCCAAACAGAAAGATATTAGGGGAAGAAGGCATGTGCCACTCATTGCTCCCCTTTACTTCCCCCATCTATCTCTTGCTTTTTCCTCCACCACTGCAAAAAAGCTCCAGCAGAAACCATTGTAGTCATCTGTCCTTTAGCTCTTGTCCTTTACCTTGGAATAGTTTCTCAAGGGTCTGATGCTCTTGTTTTCATAACTGTCCTTAAGAACAGGATACAGCAATACTGTATCCTTTCCAACCTAAATAATGATTGTTAAATTATGGGCAGAGGAGGACAGATTAGTCATTTAGTCCCCTTTGGTTCATTTCTGGGTTTAGGTATGAAGAATGCTCTCTAGCTTTTTCAGGAAAAAATTGTTGGTTTCCTGCCTGGTTGCATCTATCCATCCCTTTAGGAAGAACTGAGTGTGTCAGTCTTCCTTTGGCATAAACCTTTACCCACATTAGAGTATCTGAAATACAGTCTACTGTCTAGACAGTGGTAGTCTCTATTCTAATGGATGTGTGTCACATGGCACTGTATTAGCTGTTTGTCTCCTTGTCTCTAACTGAATTCCTATTCCCTAAAGAAATGTCATTTTGTTTTCTATAGTAGGACTCTTTGAAAGGCTAATGTGTTGATCATATGGTTTAATCAGTAAGCATTCACAGTATGCTTGCTGGTTGTTTTTGTTTTGTTCTGTTTTTTTAGCTGACTCATTTAATTTCAGTACATTGGAGTGCATCTCTCCTTTCACCCTCTCTGTACTGCTGCTGCTCTTTTCATTCTTGATTTGGGTAGTTGCTTTTGTTAGTTTTTGTATTCTTGATTTGGCTATTGCTTCCGTACTGTTTTATCTACATTGATGTCTACTACTCCCCTTTGCTCACCGCCCCCCCCCCGCCACAGAATTCGCTATCCCACAAAACTTCCCTTAAAATTTAGTCAGACCATATCTTCCAAAGCCCTTACCAGTCCTATAGAAGTCTCTAGAACCATGCAAGAAGTACCATGCAGAAACCCTGACTGGTAGAATGCGACAGATTTCCCTAGAACCACAGATGTGAAAACCTGAGTCCTGGTTCTGCTTGACTTTCCATTTCTTAGATGGCCTTTGAATAGTTTACTTACCACAGTTGCTTTCTCTAATACAATATATAAGTATATACTAGGACATATTATCTGAACTTTTTCCTATTTTAAAAGAAGTATTTTATCTTCCATATAAACAAGCAATCGCATGGTTAGAACACAAATAATCTAGGGACTGTATCTGCAGAAAGACATACTACTTGTGTTTAAGAGCCATCACCATTTGAAAACAGGAAAACCAAATTTTAGTAAAATTTCCATGTATTGGGACCCACTACTTCTGTGTGAGATTATTAGGAAAAGAGGTTTGCTGCTCACCTCTGCAGTATCTTTAAAAGGGAAAGGTATTCTTCCAAACAAATTATTATTACTGACTACAGAGTAAACATTTTAACCCATTTTATAGAATTCTTAGAATTTTTCTTCTCTAGAGGTGGTTTTGTTACCTATCGTCCATTAATTGATCCCCTGAAAACATTCTCATCCTACTTGATACAGCTCATTTTATCCAATTCAAGTTAATTCTCTTAATGCTTAATAATAAAACTGCATTAAAAAAAATTTAGTTTTGCCATTCAGACATTTTTGCAAGTCTCTTCCCCTGATACCCTTATTGTTCAAGGTAGTAATATAATAATTTATTGGGACAACAGTTGCTATCATTGAAAGTTTAGTAGACTGAGTTCAAAAGTGGCTTTTCTAATAGGATTTAAAATTACTTTAGAGGTACATCAGAAATGTTTAATATTTGCAGTTATTCAGTGCTTTTTCTCTCCACTTTAGTCTGCTATGTCAAAAAATTGCATCAAGCTTTTGTGTGAAGATCCTGTTTTTGCAGAATATATAAAATGTATCCTAATGGATGAAAGAACTTTCCTAAACAACAACATTGTCTACACATTCATGACACATTTCCTTCTAAAGGTAGGTCGTACTTTGGAAATGCAGTGTGTTACTTCCAATAAATATTTCATTATGTTGGTCTTTTGGAAATTTTTTTAAAATCTTTCAGGTTCAAGGTCAAGTGTTTTCTGAAGCAAACTGTGCCAACTTGATCAGCACCCTTATTACAAACTTGATAAATCAGTATCAGAACCTGCAATCTGATTTCACCAACCGAGTTGAAATTTCCAAAGCAAGTGCTTCTTTAAATGGGGTAAGAAGTATGGAAGGAAACGGTCATGTACTTCATAACTCTTACATTAACTCTAAATTGGCCTTAGATTTACTTATAACTTTTAATATTGAAACTCAGTTATATGATAAAAAAAGACTAACCAAATATTTAAGGCCTTTTGTTCACTATGCCTTTTATGAATGGAAGTCTTTATTACCTTAGAAAATAGGAGCTAATATCATTAGGGTACATCCCTTTCTTGCTTACATCTTAAAAATATTATTTGTGATGTTTCTACTGGGTTGTCGGGTAAGTCATGACGCATTTTTGCTAGAAAAATTTCTTGACTTTTCTAACAACCCAATATTATGCCATTGGTCTAAAGATCTATTAGTTATAAAGACAGTTAAAACTAAGGAATTAGTTACCTTGTGTAGTTGTCTGTGATAGTAATATCAGCACATCATCCAGCAACATCCTCCAGATAACAAGATGATTAAATGCCAGAACAGAGTAATGTACAGCTAAGTGAGAAAGACTATATTATTTGTGACATCCACTGGAAGTCAGCATATTTGAGAACTGATTTCTAGAATCAGGCTTAAGTTCTCATGGGTCGCCTAGTTTTTTTGTTTTATTTATTTATACATACAAGCTGGGGTACAGGCCAGAGATGTGGGGCAGCAAGAGGGCCCACCAGAGACAGTGGGGAGCAGAACAGGCAGATCAGAAATACACTGCTGAGGGGAGCAGCGGGCGAGGCAGGAGAGGTCTGCTGCGCCATGTGGGACTCTCCCGACTGGGCGTCGAACTCGCATCACGAGCCACCGACAGCTCCACAGCACAGCACTCAACCGCTGCGCCACCAGGGAGGCCCACACCTAGTTATTTTTTTAAATGCCTGTGTTTTTTTTTGTTTTTTTTCTTTCAGAAAAACACTATTTGAGTCTGCAATCTGACTTAATTAGTGGTGTAGGACATAGTATAATCAATCAGTGATTTACAATAGGTGAAATATCCTAACACTGGCTTTTTCTAGTTAGCATTCTTCTAAAATGCAAGAGAAATCAGGATGGATTCCTGGAAAAGTAAATATGCACACTAAACTATAAACAGCTGTCAAGATGTTGGCTTTGGAATTTGAAATGTTCCTATCTGGGTTTTTGTAGGACCTGCGAGCACTTGCTTTGCTACTTTCAGTACATACTCCCAAGCAATTAAACCCAGCTCTAATTCCAACTCTCCAAGAGCTTTTAAGCAAATGCAGGACTTGTCTGCAACAAAGAAACTCACTCCAAGAGCAAGAAGCCAAAGAAAGGAAAACTAAAGGTTAGTTTTATGCACCAGTGTCGTTACTTTTAAGGTGGGGAGAAAGGGAAGAATGCATTTCATGTAGCTTAGTGAAGCCTTCTACCTATAAACACTGAAAATAAAGTTTCCCACAGATACCACATCCCACCCCCACCCTCAGTGTGTGATTTTAACACCCCTTCTCAGAGATGTCGTTTTGATGTTCATTTGCACAGATGATGAAGGGGCAACTCCTGTTAAAAGACGTCGTGTGAGCAGTGATGAGGAGCACACTGTAGACAGCTGCATCAGCGACATGAAAACAGAAACCAGGGAGGTCCTGACCCCAACTAGCACTTCAGATAATGAGACAAGAGACTCCTCAATTATTGATCCAGGAACTGAACAAGATCTTCCTTCCCCTGAAAATAGTTCTGTTAAAGATTACCGAATGGAAGTTCCATCTTCATTTTCAGAAGACATGTCAACTATCAGGTCACAGCATGCAGAAGAACAGTCCAACAGTTGTAGATTTGAAGATAGTAAAGAATTTAAAGACCTCCACTGTACCAAGGATTCTAACCTAGTTGAGGAAGACTCCGAATTCCCTTCTACTTCTATCTCTGCAGTTCTCTCTGACTTAGCTGATTTGAGAAGTTGTGATGGTCAGACTTTGCCCTCCCAGGACCCCGAGGCTGCTTTATCACTTAGTTGTGGCCATTCCAGAGGACTCTTTAGTCACATGCAGCAACACGACATTTTAGATACCCTATGTAGGACCATTGAATCTACGATCCATGTGGTCACAAGGATATCTGGCAAAGGAAACCAAGCTGCTTCTTGACATTAGGTGTAGCATGTCTACTTTTAAGGTCCCCCTTTCCCACGATGCTGTTTGTATAAGTTTTGCTTATTTCTGTTTTTGTGCTTCAGTTTGTCCAGTGCTCTCTGCTTGAATGGCAAGATAGATTTATAGGCTTAATTCTTGGTCAGGCAGAACTCCAGATGAAAAATTTGCATCTTCAGTATACTTTCTAAAGGGCAATCAGATAATGGATATGTTTTATGTAATTAAGAGTTCACTGTAGTGGCTTTCATTTAATATGGCTGTCTGGGAGGAACAGGCTTCCCTAGCCCTGTACAATGTAATTTAAACTTACAGCATTTTTACTGTGTATAATATGGTGTCCTCTGTGCCAGTTTTGTACCTTATAATAGAGGCAGATTGCCTCCGATCGCTGTGGTTCTTATTATCAAAATTAAGTTTACTTGTATACGGAACAACCACAAGAAATTTGATTCTGTAAAGAATCCTCTTTAGCTGTGGCCTGGCAGTATATAAATGGTGCTTTATTTAACAGAATACCTGTGGAGGAAATAAAGCACAGTTGATGTAAAAATAATTGTTTTATTTTTATTGACATGACTGATTGCTATTCTGTGCACTTAATTAAACTGATTGTGATGACTTTTCATTTGTTTACAAACATTGCTTCAGTCTTCTCAGATTAAAGTAATGAGAAAACTGTGACTGGGTAGTGCTTACCCACTATGTTGTATTTCATTGTAACTGTTAGTGACAGTCAAAAAAGTAACTTAGCCCATAGACTTCTCAATCCTCTCCATCCCAAAGTGCAAAATGTCTGCAAGGCCAACCAAGAATGGCATGGAGAAGCCGTAAGAACATAGCCAACTTGCCTAGCTTTCACTTCTACATGCAACATGCCACTGTTTCATTACCTGAAAACCCAAAAACCATGCCACCGTTTCATTACACACCTTAAAAATCCTGACGTAAAATAAAGGAATAGTATCAACATACTGTTTACTTTTGGTATTCCTGGACTAAACTACAGCTGAAAGCAAGAATGGGAAACTTAGCTCTGGTACTCAGCAACTCATCTATTTATTCCCAGAGGAACATCTATGGGAGGTAAGGTTAATACCTAATTTCGGGTTGCTTGTAGCTTTTAATTCAATTCAGAGTCTAGTTGTAAATATTCAAGCAATGCTTTAAGTTCTGTGTAAGTTCCAGGATTTCATTCAATATAAATTAAAGTTTTCTCTTTTAAAAGGAATAAGAGGGAAGAGGTAAACTTAACATTTTATCTACTTACAAAAGTAATGCCCTTATAAAATCTAATTCAGCCATTTAGGGTGGTCAGTTGCAGTACACCTTTTATTTCTTCAAAATGCTGCTTCTGCCAACAGAATTTCATGTTCTCTTCTTTACAAACAGGAACTCCTTTACAGTCCAGTTGTAATTCTGTTTGCCCTGGAGTAGGCACAAAATTCAATGCAACTGTTGCATAGTGTTCTGGAAGAAAAATAGGAAGCTTACTAACTGCACCATCAAGAAAAAATTTACACATATAGTACTACTATTTCACAGTGAGGAGGAGGGGGAGGACATCTTGAGTGTCTTTGAACCCTTAAAAGTTACTAAAAACGTACCCTCTGGCCAGTTCCTACATCTCCATTTCATGATGATCTTTTTATTTGTTAACTGAAAACAAGGGAAATTCCACTGAAAACAGCTTTTAAAAATCTTCCACAATACAACACAGAAAAGCACCAGATCCTGTCAGTAAAACCTCTTAAGAGGTTTTATTTTTTACTTAAGTACTAGAAGAATCAAAACATTGTTCTATCTTCCAGTTACATGCCAGTACCATGGAAAATTCATTGTGCCTACTGCCAAAATGTCCCTAATATCAAGGATAGAAACTTGAAACTTCTAGACAAGTCTGCACAATCATTACATAGTATAGGACATTTTTTTGTTAACTTTATTATAAAGTTCTCAGGTTTCCATGAGCTCAGGTAAAATCCCAAAGCAAGTCAAAAACATGAATTTTTAAAAAGGGGTTTAAAAAAAGCAGTATTGGCCTCCCCGGTGGTGCAGCAGTTTAGCGCTGCACTGTGGAGCGGTCGGTAGTGGCAACACGAGTTCGATGCCCAACCGGGGAAATTCCCACATGGTGCAGCAGACCTCTCCTGCCTCGCCCGCTGCTCCCCTCAGCAGTGTATTTCCATTGCTCTGCCTGTGCTGCTCCGCACTCCGTCTCTGGTGAACCCTCTCGCCGCCCCACGCCTCTGGCCTGTACCCCAGCTTGTATGCATAAATAAATGAAACAACATTGGACCTCTGGTGGCGCAGCTGGTTAAGTGTCAGCACTATGAAGCTATCCGCAGCCACTGCAGCACGAGTTCAATCCTGGCCAGGGAGCTGACCCAAACGGAGCAGCAGACCTCTCCTGTCTCGCCTGCTGCTCCCCACTTCGCCTCTGATGAATCTTCTCACCACCCCACACCTCTGGCCTACACCCCAGTTCTGGTATGCATAAATAAATCAGTATCAACAGTCCCAGCTTACTTTTCTGTAACTTTTAAGATTACTTACCAGTTCTATATATTCACCAGTGATATTCCCATGAAACATTTGGAATTTCCCTCCCTTTTCAGCTTCTAATACAGCAGGAGATTTAGAAAATTTTTGCACCAACTAACCAAGCAAAACAGAGATGTTATTACAGCATTTGTTACAACCTTTCAAGCTAAATGTACAATATATTCAGTTACTGTGGTTTGAGGGTTTGGGTTTTCATCTTGAATACATAGCTTAAAGCTTTCCCTTTTATTCTTCTCATCTTTCAGAGGTAGAAAACTCACTAAATATATTCCTACCACCACCAAAATTATTCAGAAGCTACCCTCCAGTCTTCTATCACCACCATTCTAGATCCTTTCAATCAAGCACACAGGCAATATGGGAAACCAAAACCCAGCAGTTTTTAGTTGCACATTTTCTCCCAGTGTCTGCATTTAAAATCCTGGCTTGAAGTTACTTACATCCTTCACAGTGAAGATGCTGTACAGTCGCTCTACAGCTGTATCAAACAATTCTGTCATGTGCAGCGCAACAGTGGGAATCCTCAAGCCCAAGGCCACTGGAGGTGAGGCTTGAATCTCAAGAGGTCCAAAGGATAATTAGTATGCTGAGAGACAGAACTACTTAGACTTAAAAATTGAGTCTACCAGTCTTAAAACTCTCTCAATTTACACACTACCCCTTCCAGACATGTGAAAACAGCGTGAAAAGCCTTTTTAGCACTACCTGTCCTGGTCTCCACTTTGGAAACAGTTCATTGGCTCTGCTCCAATCCCACGCTATAGCTTAACACCCCAAATCCTACTTGCCCAGAGGGCATAGAGAGCAGATAAAGGGCCTCCCTGGTGGCACAAGGGGTTAAATCTCAGCATATGAAGCTATCCGCAGCCACTGCAGCACAAGTTCGGTCCCCAGCCAGGGAGCTTCCCACATGGCCCAGCAGACCTCTCCTGTCTCTTCCGCTGTTCCCCTCAGCAGTGTATTTCAGTCCATCTGCCTGTTCCACTCCCCACTCTATCTCTGGTGAATCCTCTCACCACCTCCACACCTCTGGCCTACACCCCAGCTCTTGTATGCATAAAGAAGTATTTTTGTTTGTTTGTTTTTTAAAGGAGATGAAGGACACTAGCACATAAAGTCAAAAAGTTAACTGCCCCATCACCAGATTCCAAGAACCAACACAAAACCTCCCAACCCAAGTCTGGAGAGAAGGGTCTTCCACAAAGGTATGTGAACTTCAAAGTCACCTGATTTTATAATCTGCTACCAAAGAACACTGTCTTCAGAACAGTGTCAAACTAAATTCAGTATTTGCCCCACATAAAGGCCTTGTCTATACATTCCCTGTCATCAAAGATGAAAAATTTCATCATTTCCAAGGGCACGTGGGTGTATTAACTGGCCCTACTCACCATCCTTTAAATAGTTTCTCAACGGAAAGCCATACAGTTTTAAAGTATCCCCTCTTCTCCATTCCTATAATGCCACCAAAGGTCATACCTGCAAGGTATTCTCACTCAGCTTCCTTTTAACAGTCAATTCCTGAGTTGCCACTGCTTTTGTTGGTAAAATCATTCCTATTGTAAATTCTACAGAGAAAGAATTATTTTAATGAATATCTCTTTCCTTTTTAGAATAGGCAAAAAGCCCAAAAGAGCATATAGTAAATTTATACTTATAAAAATAGTCCCTATAGCATTTCTATAGAATTTCAGAACCATTTCATGTTATTACATGCCAAACTAATTTTAAACACAAGATCCGTAGCAACAAATGCCTTATTCTTTCTTTTAACATGTCACTATCTAGTTCTTGCTACAATAGCAATATTTTCAGATGTCCTTTTTCAAAAAGCTCAGTATTATACAACTTGGTGGTCTTCACCAATTGTCAAAGCTGGCCATAACCAGCACTTAACCACCACCTCACAAAGCTTGGCCTCACAGCATTCAGCCCTGGGTCACAGACATGTGTAGTCTCATGGGAATAGCAGCAAGCCAGACCCAGCTATACCAATACCTAGTTACTCATGGCAGAATGAGACATAAAAGGCCCTGTTGGTCATTTTTCCTGATGAGCAACTGCTCTAATTTAGGGAAGAGAACAATTCGATTTCCACTCAGAGTAGGGATTACCTAGATAAATCACAACTACCCTTATTATACCTTTGGTCACTTTCATTCATTCATTCATTCATTCATTCAACAAAGATGTATTAAGCATCTACTATGTGCCAGGCATTGTGCTAGATGCTGGAACAAGACAGACACCTTCCATGCCCTCATGGAGCTTATAGTCTAGCAAGGAAGACAGACATTAAACAAATAATTACACAATCAACTGATTAATATTCCAGAAAACTACTATAGCAATTCTGTAGGTAAAACGGCTCACACTGTGTACAGTAATGATTATCACCAGTTATGGTCTTACTCATGACTAGCTCTCATCTTCCAGCTCTTGATTTATCCTGCAGCATAAAGAATTATTTCTGGAACCTTAAACATCAGCTTAGCCTGGGAATCCAATAACAGTATAATCTGGGTAAACACTAACTTGGATAAACAGAAGCGGGACCTCTGGCTCACAAGGGCCGTCTTTACCGGTCTTAAGCGCCTTCAGGTAATTTCCAAGGGCCTCCCTGACCTTGGCGGTGCCTGCGGTTTTCGTAAGATCCTTCAGTGTGTCCCCATCTCCTTCCTTTTTACTCACGTTCACCTACAAATCAGAAAACACCAATATAAGAAAAATCTGGTTTGATGTATTCTTACAAACACTCGCACACATGGATAGAGAATTCTGATGGTGTGGAAAGGGGAAGAGGTGGATGTAAGAGCTAGGTTTCTGCACATAGTTTGAGACGATACAAAGGCTTTCAAAATCAAGGCTCCACTGACTAGGCTGGTCACCAAATCTTGAGTAAGTGTCTTAGTCCGCATACAAAATTGTGTGTGTTATGTTGTTATACTGATCACGTAGTCCACAGCTTTTATCAGGGTCTAGAAATGCGCTCTCCAGTACGGTACCCACAGCCACATGTGACTCTTAGACACCTGAAATGTGGCTGATTTGAGATGTGCTATAAACATAAATACACACCAGATTTTCAAGACTTAGAGAAAAAAAATGTAATCCCATCAATTTTGATATCAGTTCCATTAAAAATTATATTTTTAATATTTTGGGTTAAATATATATTAAAATTAATTTCACCTGGTTAACTTTTCTGCAACTACTAGCAAATTTTTAGTTTTAGTTCTATACATTCTATTTCCATTGAACAGCACTGGTCTAGAATCTCAAAACCCAGTTTCCACATAAGTTGGCCTTAAACAACACTTTTTTGGCAAGGAGAGAGCTAGAAAAGGACAGAAAAGGGGGGAAAGAAAAGTGGGAGGGAGGAAGGAAAAAGGACAGTGGAGAGGGTATGGAGGGAGAAGAGAAGCAAGCATCTACGAGCTGCCCTGGGGTGCCTCTGCGGTCTATTCAGAATGAAGAGGGTGGTATGGAATCGTAGTGTCCCGATGGGTTGGGGGAGCTGGTCTCAAGTTCCAGTTTCGATCTCAAGAGTCTGTTCTGAGTGATATCACTGGAAGGAGAAGACCCGTTTACCATGCCAACGAAAATCTTCTCCGCTGATGGCTCTGAATACCACACACTGAAATCCCACCCCCGTAACCACACAGCACCACAAGTCTGAAGATATGTCTGAAACAGCCCCACGAATGGCATTTTACAACCCTTACTAAAGGCCAGTCATAGACAAGCTGCTCAGATGATTTAATTTTTAAATCTTCAAAGGATTTCACATTGAATATATTCACAAATCAAGAAAGACCCTTTGTCAAACTATCTCAGTTTGGAAAATAAAGCTACTATACAAATGGTCTGATCCTGGAATCAAGCTGTCAGTTCAAGGAGGGCACTAACTGAAAAACAAGCCTGGGAGTTACCCAGGCCCTATCTCCCAAAATATCTAGGCAACCCAGTCAAAAGAAACACAAATTTAGGAAAAAACACATGATAGAGCCAAGATCACAGCTAGAAGGTGAGAATTCTCAATATTAAAGGGAAACAGAAAAGGGGTAAGGGAGGAGGAAAAAATATCATTTACCAAATTGTGCAAGCTGCCTCAGCACTTCATATACATGCACCGTCACACGGAACTGACAACTCCCTGGGGAAGGTCAGTTAATCCCATAGATTAGGTGGCCAGAGAGGGCAGTCACCTGTCCAGTCTCCATAGCCAGGGGACAACCTAGGGCTTCCTGGGCTTACCCTTTTTCCTAAGCACTGCTCCACACCCCTTGCTGCCTCCCTCAAGTACTACAATTCTCAGCCACAGAGTCCTCCAAAATTCACCAAAACTACTGCCCAGGAATTAGACTGCATGATAAACAGTTTTTCAAATTCCCAATATCTCTAGCAGAAGCTTGATTTTAAAACGACAAAAACTCCATCAGATACTTCACCTCAGCGTCATCTACTTCATTTTCTGCAGAAAGGCTGGGCATTTCAATCAATCCCTTGCGCTTCACATCAGATTCTTTAATAATACCTTAAAATAAGCAGAATGTGTTCTTCAATTACCAAGTAATTACTGGCTGATGTAAAACTGCCCTGTCTATATGAGCAACCCACCCCTCACAGGACGCCACCACTGCTGGCAACAAGGCAGGCTTAGGGTTTTACGGCAAAGAAGCTGCCAAAAATGACCCTGCTCCCCTGGCCCATGTCACAGGCAAGCAGCCAAAAAAGGCAGGGGCAGGACCTGGCCAGTAAAGGCGCAAATGAACTCAAGGGCCAGAGAAGTGTGAGGTTGCAGTGAGTGGGTCTGTAACCAATGTTTTTTTTTTTTTCTGTCCCCAAATATTCTTTGCCAGGTCAAAGCAGGATAAAGGACTATCTTGAAGAGGAATCACAAAGAAAAAGGACGACAGACAGAACTCCTAAATGAGATGTGATCATGAAAAGGGCGACAGAGCTAAGTTAGGGAAAGTTCTGTGTGGATCCCACGTAGCTCTCTCTCTTTCAAAAACAATGTTGATTTCAGTGACATCATCAAGATGGCCACACAGGTTATTGCCAACCTCAGTTCCCCTTATAAGACCAAAACTATCTGTAGACAAGACACTATGAAAATGCCAGCAACCAGGCATGAGGATGCCAGACTAAACACTAACAAGGACTGCATGAGAAGGGTGAGATAGAAGCTATACTCTGACACCCCCTTTGGTGAGATCATGTTTACTTGATTGACAACTTGTTACTGAGCATACAGAGGGGAGAATAAAGCAGAGGGTGGACATTCAGGTTCCTCAGTATTGTCAGATGTTTCCTGGAAGGCCCACTTGGGCCTCACCTGCTGAGGACCACTGGGAATCAGACAGAGAAAGGGGACAGAGCTTCAGTAAGCACCACTCAGATCTTGGTGGACCGCATTCTGGCTTTAGCCCCTCTGCCCACCTGTGGAGTTGAGCTAGTGGTCCCATCTGGCCAGGGAGGTTGGTTGGCAATTGTCCCTGATTTGGGTCTCCAGTCAATAGGCCAAACTCAATTGTGGAGCCCATTCTAACACCACACCCTGGTAGAGAAGCAAATTTACACTCAACTGCTGCACACTCCAGTCCCAACATCCAGAAAGTTTATCCAGAAAACTGCGACAGCCTCGGAGTCTATCCTGTAGCCCTATTCAGCTGGGTAGCCAGCCAGTAGTCCTGGTCAACTATTGAACACAGCCTCTGGGCCCACATAAGCAAGGAACTTAAACGGTGAACAAGAGCAGCCTGAGACCAGCCTACAGCCCTGCCATTACTAAACAGCCTACAATCTTCTCCAGAGAGGGAGCCCCATTAGAAATCCCATTTCAACCACGAAGACCTACCTGCAGCCAAACCATAACACAGAGCCCTCCCCCGCAATAGCATCATCTATCTCGTCAGGGAGCATAGCCTAAGGCCCCACCCAGGCAAGCAACTGCAGAGCCTACTCTGCAGCCCTGCCTAATCATAGTCTAACCTATGACACTGTCTGCCAGAAGCCCGGGCGGTGACCCTGCCTGACCAGATGTAACTGCAGAGCCCATCTAGTGGCCCCACAAGAACAAAGTCAACAGCCTACCCAATTAGGGAGCCCACCCAACAGCTCTGCTTGAACATGGAGTCCAGCAAGCAGACCCACCCAAACACAGAACCCAGTCAACAGCAATGACCTCAGCACCAACAGTGCCCTACCAATTAGAGACCATGACGGCAAGCCCTGCTTACCCACTGAAATTACTAATAGACAATCTGGTACCCCAAGCTGAGCTTACTGGTGAAGACAGTCTTTCCCTACTGAAGCAAAACTGCGAAGTTTGAAAGAGAAGAGTATTAATATGCATAAATGAAAAATCAAGTAAATATGCCATCATCAATGTTAGCTAATAAAGCTCCAATAAATGATCCTGATGATATAAAGAAGTATGAATGATCTCACCAGAACCTCTAAAAATGCTCTAAAAACCTCTAAAAATGCTTACTAGCCTCAAGAACAACTAAACAAATTAGGAAAGCAATAAATGACCAATATGAAAAGTTCAACCAGAAAGAGGCCATTCCCCTGCCCCCAAAAAATTCTAAACCCGAACTATAAGGACTGACGATATCTTCAACAGCTGACTTGACCAACCAGAAGAATTATGATGACAGGTTAAAGTTATCCAATCAGAAAGACAAAAGGGGGCCTCCCTGGTGGCGCAGCGGTTGAGCGCTGGGCTGTGGAGCTGTCGGCAGTGCGCCATGCGGGTTCGATGCCCAGCCGGGGAGACTCCCACGTGGTGGGGTAGACCTCTCCTGCCTCGCCCGCTGCTCCCCTCAGCAGTGTACTTCTGATCTGCCTGTTCTGCTCCCAACTGTCTCTGGTGAACCCTCTCGCCACCCTACACCTCTGGCCTGTACCCCAGCTTGTATAAATAAATCTTTAGAAAAAAAAAAAAAGGACAAAAGGAAAAAAAAAGAAAAAGAGTAGAAGTCTAAAGGACTTATAAGATACCTTCACAAGAAACAATACATGCATCGTGGGAATCCTAAAAGTAGGGAAGAGAGAAATATACAGGAGGTCTATTTAAAGCAATGATAGTTGAGGGGGGCTCCCTGGTGGTTCAACAGGTTAAGCGCAGCACTATGAAGCTATCAGCAGCCACTCCAGCACAAGTTCAATCCCTGGCCAGGGAGCTTCCCACATGATCAGCAGACCTCTCCTGCTTTGCCTGCTGCTCCCCTCAGCAGTGTATTTCAATCGATCTGCCTGTTCTATTCCCCACTCTCTCTGGTGATCCTCTCACCTCCCACACCTCTGGCCAACACCCCAGCTTGTATGCATAAATAAATCAATGGGGGGGTGGGGGGGAGAGAGAGGGAGAAAGCAAGTAGGCAATGATAGTTGAAAACTTCCCAACCTGGGGAGAGAAATGGACATCCAAATTCTTGAGGTTCAGAGCACTCCCAAATATGCTGAAAGGGGGGAGTCTCCCTGGTGGCTCAGCACTATCAAGCTATCGCTCGTCACTATGTCATGAGTTCAATCCCCAGCCAGGGAGCTAATCCATATGGCACAGCAGACCTCTCCTATTTTGCCCACAGCTCCCCTCAGCAATGTATTTCAGTCAATCTGCTTGTTCTGCTCCCCGCTCTTTCTGGTGAATCCTCTCACCCCCTGCACCTCTGGCTTACACCCCAGTTCTTGTATGCAGAACTAAATAAAAATAAATCTTTTTTTTTAAATGTTGAAACTAAAAAGACCTACAGCAAGATTAATTCTAATTAAACTGTCAAAAGTCAGAGACAAAAATAATTCTGAAAGCAGGAAAAGAAAAGCAACTCATCACACAAGAGAGCTGCCATAGGGGTATATAGGTAGAATCTAAACAAAAACCTGACAGGTTTGGGTTGGGGAGGGAAGGAATATATTCCAAATACTGAAAGAAAGGTCAACCAAGAATATTATATTTGGGCCTCCCTGGTGGCACAGTGATTAAGCACTGCACTGTGGAGCTGCTGGCAGCGGCGACATGAGTTCAACACCCGGTCGGGGAGAGTCCCACATGGGGTGGCCTACCTCTCCTGCCTCGCCCACGGCTCCCCTCAGCAGTGTATTTCCGTAGATCTGCCTGTTCTACTCCCCACTCTGTCTCTGGTGAACCCTCTTGCCATCCCATGCCTCTGGCCTGTACCCCAGCTTGTATGCATAAATAAATAAATCTTAAAAAAAAAAGAATATTATATCTGACAGAGTTGTCCTTCAGAAATGGCTCACAGAAATAAGCAACAGATGTTCATCACCACTAGCCATGCCTTACAAGAAATGCTAAAAGATGCTAATTAGAAACCTAAAGACATAGGAATGTGTAAAATTTATTGGAAATGGTTAATATATGTAGTCAAATTCACACTGCAATGGTGATATATAATCCATTTATAATTTTATCTTAAAAGTTAATATAGTGGGCCTCCCTGGTAGAGCAAGGAGTTAAGTCTCAGCACTATGAAGCTATCTGCAGCCACTGCAGTACAAGGTCAAGCTCTGACTAGGGAGCTAATCACATGGTGCAGCAGACCTCTCCTGTCTCTCCCACTGCTCCCCTCAGCAGTGTATTTCAGTCAACCTGCCTGTTCTGCTCCACTCTGTCTCAGGTGAATCCCTCACCCCTCCCACACCTCTGGCCTACAACACCCCCGCTTTTGTATGCATAAATAAATAAATCTTTAAAAAAAAAGTTAATAGAGCAAATTAGTATTATGTGCTATTTGATAATTACTATTAATACATAATTGATTACATAAAGGATATATTAATATCAATGTATTAAAACTAAATATTAACACATTGTATGCGGGAAACGTATTTATACATTTTACGTTGACTGGTAGTAGCAAACTACCCGCAAACAATGTGTTAAAATAACCTTAATTATAATAATTTGTCACTGAATACACAGTATAAAAAAATAAATTATATCAGTAACTTAAATTGTGGCACAGTTATTATCAGCTTAAATAGAATGTTAAAAATAAATTTTATGTAAGCTTCATAGTAAAGAAAAAACCAGTAGTATATTTACAAAGGTTATGATAAAGGAATCAAAGTGTATCATTTAAAAAGGCATCCAATCACAAAGGGAGATGCCAAGAGAGAAAGCAAGAAACATAGGCTCTAATAAAACACTGGAAAACTACAGAATGGAGACAGCAAGTCCTTACCTATCCATAATTACTTTAAACATAAATGGATTAAATCCTCCAATTAAAAGGCAGAGAATGGCTGAATGAATTAAAAGAAAACATGCTCCAACAATATATTGCTTCCAAAAGACTCACTTTAGCTTTACAGATACACTGAGAGTCAAAGTATGAAAAAATATATTTATTTGGTATACATGTTTATTCAGAATATATATATTCCCAAAAAATGAAAAGCAGAAGAAAGTATGGATAGCTATACTTTTTCAGTATTATAGACTTTAAAAATGGTCAAAAGAAATAAAAAAAGGTCACTGTATAATGCCAAAGGGGTCAATTCATCAAGAAATATAACAACTGTAAATATTTAAGTACCCAACACTAGAATACCTAAGCATATAAAGCAAATACAAACAGAACTAAAAGGAAAAAATAACAATTCAATAATAATTGGGAAATATTAATGCCCTCCTCCCACCAGTGGACAATCAATGAGGAAATAACTGATTTGCAGATTGGTGTCAGACATCTGTAATTCAGGCACCCCAGCTGTGGACTTTTAGTTGAGGAGAAGGACAAGTCAAAACCTTAGACACAGTTATAGCCTGGGGCAGACTCAAACAGAGCTCAGTCCAATCCACGAGAAATAGGACCATGAAGATGAACTGAAGTGGCCACCAATCACATAAGCTCCACCTACGGTACCTATGGGGGCTGGGGAACCAAACCCCTGGTCCAGAGATGAGAGCAACCTGAGTTGCTCCTTTACCAACTGGGAAAGAAAAACATCAGGGATGTGACTGGGGACCCAGGGCAGGACTGGAAACCATGAAAGGAGACAACTACTGGATTCTGTCCCCAACAGGGTACTTCTCCACTGACACTGGTGGGGAGCAGGGTTCTCAATGCCAGAATTGTAAGACTCAGAAGCAGCATTGTATGACAGTCACCAGAATGGATGGTACAACCAACTGTGGATGAGAAGGTACGGAACCCAGAGACCACACTGGCCTGGACAAAATGGGACAGTCTCCTACACCACAGGAAGCTCCAAAACAGGAGCCCAGAGAGCCACTACACAGATCTGCCTTACAAGAGCTTCCTAAACGACTCTGCCTTGCTACCTGCTTCATAGTTGCACTTGGGGGTTAGAGCAGCCTGGTCTGCTACAGTCCAGGAGCCCAGGCCCACCCAGTGAAAGAACAAAGTTCCAAGAAAAAGAAAAGGTCCATGGACAGATCACAGACACATGTCTTGCAGGAGGGGCAAGTGGGAATGACTGGTGCAGGAGAGAGAGACACGGGGGAGCTAGGTGGTGGTGCACAGGTGGATTATTAGTGAGACGGCCCCACCTAAGGGGAACAGTAACTATAGAAAGATGACCCATGATGTAAGAAAATAAATATATTTTTAAAAAGAGGGAAAAATTAGCTGATTTGTTTAACACTATAGACCAAATGGACCTAACAGACATATATAGAGCATTCCATCAAAAAGCAACAGACTACACATTCTTCTCAAGCACACACAGAACATTTTCTAGGATAGATTATATTTCAGGTACCAAAAAAATCTCAAGTTAAAAAAGATAGAAATTACATCAATTATTTTTTCCAACCACAATGGCATGTAACTAAAATCATTAACAGGCAAAAAGCTGGTGGAAAACTGAAAATGGAAATGATGTAACACACTCCTCAACAATCATTAGCTCAAGGAAATCAAAAGTTACAAAATATATTTTGAGAAACAAAAATGAAAACCCACACACCAAAACATACAATGGAGCAAAAGCCGTTGTAAGAGCAAGTTTATAGCATAAACATACAGATTAAAAAAGATAAACCTCAGAGCCTCCCTGGTGGCGCAGCGGGTTAAGGCGCAGCGGGTTAAAGCGCAGCTTTGTGGACCTGTCAGCAGCAGCAACGACGCCTGGCAGGGGAGATTCCCACATGGCACAGCAGACCTCTCCTGCCTCTCCTGCCTAGCCCGCTGCTCCCTTCAGTGGTGTATTTCCTTCCATCTGCCTGTTCTGTTCCCCACTATGTCTCTGGTGAATCCTCTCACTGCCCCATGCCTCTGGCCTGCACCCCAGCTTGTATGCATAAAATAAAATCATTTTTTTTAAAAAGATAAACCTCAAAGAATCTAACTTTACATATCAAAACACTAGAAAAAGAACAACAAATTAAGACCAAAGTTAGCAGTAGAAAGGATGTAATAAACAAGCGACAGATTCAATGCAATCTCTGACAAAATTTTAATTGCATTTCACAGAAACAGAACAATCCGCCCTAAAATTTGTACGGAACCACTAAATACCCCCAATTACCCAAAACAACACTGATTAAGAACAGCAGTGCTAGAGGCATCATTCTTTCTTATTTTAAGCTATTAGTGCAAAGCCACAGTAATTGAACAGTATGGTACTGGCATAAAAACAGACACAGAGGGCCTCCCTGGTGGGGGTTAGGTCTCAGCACTATGAAGCTATCGGCAGTTACTGCAGCACGAATTTGATCCCCAGCCAGGGAGCTTCCCACATGGCACAGCAGACCTCTCCTGTCTCCCCAGCTGCTCCCCTCAGCAGTGTATTTCAGTAGATCCGCCTGTTCTGCTCCCCACTCTCTCTGATGAATCCTCTAACCCCCTGCACCTCTGGCCTGCACCCCAGCTCCTGTATGCATAAATAAATAAATCCTTAAAAAAAAAAAAAAAACAGACACAGAAATCGTAAAAACAGAAGCCCAGAAAGAATCCCACAGATATGGTCAATTAATTGATGACACAGGAGTCAAGAATAGCCTGTGGGTAAAGGACAGTATCTTCAGTGATGTTGGGAAAACTAGACAAAGGGGAAACTAGCAAAAGAAAGTGGAATACTACCTTACATCATACACAAAAATTAGCTCAAAATGAATTAAAGACTTGAACATAACACCTGAAATGATCTAACTTTACAGAAACAGTAAGCTCCTTGACATCAGGATTCAACATGTTTATTTGAATTTAACAGCAAAAATAAACAAGTGGGACTACCATCAAACCATCAGCAAAATGAAAAAGGCAACTTGCCAAATGGTAGAAAATATTTGTAAATCACATGTCTGATGATGGGTTATCACCCAAAATATATAAAGAACTCATATAACCCAATATCAAAAAAATTAATTAAATAACCCAATCTAATTAAAAATGGGCAGAGAATCTGAATATACATTCTTCCAAAGAAGACATATAAATGGTCAACAGTTACATGAAAAGATGTTCCATGTCACCCATCATCAGGGAAAAGCAAATCAAAACCACAACAAGCTATCACCTTATACCCGTTAGAAGCATTAGTATCAAAAATACAAGAAATAGCAAGCGTTGGTGAGGATGTGGGGAAAAGGAAACTCATACTCCTATGCACTGTTGGTGGGATCTAAATTGGTGCAAGCACCACAGAAAACACGGAGGGTCCTCAAAATAAAATATATATTTATATAGAATTATATAATCCAGCAATCCCAGGCCTGGATATTAAACTAAAGGAAAAGGGCCTCTCTGGTGGCACAGCGGTTAAGCACTGCACTGTGGAGCTGTCGGCAGCGGCGACGCAAGTTCGACACCCAGCCTGGGAGATTCCCACATGGTGCGGCAGACCTCTCCTGCCTCGCCCGCTGCTCCCCTCAGCAGCGTATTTCTGTCAGTCTGCCTGTTCTGCTCCCCGCTCTGTCTCTGGTGAACCCTCTTGCCGCCCCATGCCTCTGGCCTGTACCCCAGCTTGTATGCATAAATAAATAAATCTTTAAAATAAATTAATAAATAAATAAAGGAAAGGAAAAGAAAACTACTTGAAAAGGTATCTGCACCCCCATGTTTTTGCAGCATTACTTACAGCAGCCAAGACATGTATCTATGCATGGGTGAATGGATAAAGGAAAACGAGCTTTACAGCCACGTGCCGCTCAGCGAGACAACGGCGAATGACAGGCTGCATGCAAGACGGCGGAGCCGACCGACTGGACCATGCAGCCCAGTGTGTGTTAGGCTGTATCATCCAGGTTTGTGCGATTACACGCCAACATAATCACCTCATAACACATTTACATTTTTCAGAAATATCTCTATGTTACAAAACATGAAATGATACACACAAGCAAAATGGCATAACCGCCATAAACAGAAGGAAATATTGCCATTTCCAACAACGTGGACAGATCCTGAAGATGATATGCTAAATGAAATAAGTCAAATAGAGAAAGACAAACACTGTATGATCTGACCTACATGGAGAATATTGAAAAAACAAAACACGCAAGCTCATCAATGCAAAGAACAGATTGCCAAAGGCAAGGGCTGGGGTAAAATATGAAATAGATGAAGTGGTCAAAGATAAACTACCAGAAACACTAGAAGTCAGTCACAGGGATGTAATGTACATGTTGACTACAGGTAATAATACTGTATCATATATTTAAAGTTAAGAAAGCAGATCTTAAAAGTTCTCATCGTAAGAAGAAAAATTTCTGTGTATGAATGATGGATATTGACTTACTGTGGTGATCATTTCACAGTATATTACACATATCAAATCATTATGTCATACATTTGAAATGTCAGTCAGATCTCAATTTAAGAAAAAGAAACAGGGGCCTCCCTGGTGGCACGCTTAACGGGTTAAGCGCAGCACTATAAAGCTATCCAGAGCTACTGCAGCACGAGTTTGATACCGCCCAGGGAGATTCCCACATGGTGCAGCAGACCTCTCCTGCCTCTCTCGCTGCTCCCCTCAGCAGTGTACTTCAGTCGATCTGCTTGTTCTGCTCCCCACTCCGTCTCTGGTGAATCCTCTCACCACCCCACACCTCTGGCCTACACCCCAGCTTGCATGCATAAATAAGTCAATCTTAAAAAAAAAAAAAAGAAACAAAAAGAAAATCGGAGGAGAAATAAAAGGAAAACAATAGAAAAAAATTAATAAAAGTTTAATAAAAGATTAATAATATTTTCTTTAAAAAGATAAATAAAATTGACAAACTTCAATGAAAAAAATAAAAAAAAAAGACCCAAACAAAATTACAAAAGAAAGTGGAGACATCTCAATTAATACCACTCAGGCCTACTTGTTGGCCTAGGGGTTAAGTCTCAGCGCTATCACCACAATGGCCTAAGTTTGATCCCCAACCAGGGAACTGACCTACATGGTGCAGCAGACCTTTCCTGTTTCACCAGCTGCTCCCCTCAGCAGGGTACTTCAGTCGATCTTCCTGTTCTGCTCCCTAGTCTGTCTCTGGTGAATCCTTGCACCCCCTACACCCCAGATCTTCTACACAAAAATAAATAAAATCTTTAAAAAGAAAAAACAATACCAGGGCCTCCCTGGTGGCGCAGCGGTTAAGTGCTGTGCTGTGGAGCTGTCCGTGGCAGCGGCAACACGAATTCAACGCCCAGCTGGAGAGATTCCCACATGGCGCGGCAGACCTCTTGGGCCTCACGCACTGCTCCCCTCAGCGTGTATTTCTGTCGATCTGCCTGTGCTGCTCCCCATTCTGTCTCTAGTGAACCCTCTCGCCACCCCACGCCTCTGGCCTGTACCCCAGTTTGTATGCATAAATAAATAAATCTTAAAAAAAAGAGCTTTAAAAAAAAATACCACACATATTCAAATATGGAAGAGACTATGCCAACAAACTGAACCTAGAATGGATAAATCCCTAGAAACATACCACCCACCAAGTCTGACTCATGAAAAGCTAGAAAATGTAAACAGACCAATTAAGGAGAATGAATCAGTAACCAAAAATGTGCCAACAAAGAAAACCCCAGGACCAGATGGTTTCACTGGTGAATTCTACCAAACATTTGAATAAGATTAATAAAAGGTCTTCTCAAACTGTTCCTCAAAAAGTGAAGAAACACTCCTAAACTCATTTACAAGGCTAGCATTCCCCTGACATCAAAGTTAAAGACACTACAAGAAAAGAAAATTACAGACCAAAATCCCTGATGAATACAGATGAAAAAATTCTCAACAACACTCTAGCAAATCAAATTTGATTGCACACTAAAAGACCATACACTGTTATCAATAGGTGAGGTCTCTGGTTAACTCCCTGGCTGGGCTTGCACTCAGACCCTCATGGTAATAGCACTGAGACTTAATCCTCAGACCACCTGAGAGGTCCTGATATAGAAAGCTTAAATGGTCCAATCACAAGCACTGAAACAGAAAGCGTAATAAAAAGCCTCCCCAAGAATAAAAGTCCAAGATCAGATGGCTTCACCACTGAGTTCTACCAAATCTAGTGTTAGTTTTTTGTTTGTTTTTTTTTTTTATGTATACAAGCTGGGGTACAGGCCAGAGGCGGGGGGCGGTGAGAGGGCCCACCAGAGACAGAGTGAGGAGCAGAACAGGCAGGTCAGAAATACACTGCTGAGGGGAGCAGCGGGCGAGGCAGGAGAGGTCTGTGGCACCATGTGGGAATTTCCCTGGCCGGGCATCAAACTCACGTCGCCGCTGCCAACAGCTCCGCCCAACAGCGCAGCGCCCAACCGCTGCACCACCAGGGAAGCCCAAGTTCTACCAAATCTATACAGAAGATCTACTACCCATTCTACTCAAACTTTTCAAAAAAAATCAGAGGGAGAAAATCTCCCCAATACGTTCTATGAGGCCACCATTACCTTGATCCCAAAGCCAAAGATAGTACCAAAAAAGAAAATTAAAGACCAATACCTCAATTAATATAGACACAAAAATTCTCACTAAAATCCTAGTAAACAAAATGCAGCAACATATCAAGAGAATTATCCATCACAATCAAGTAGGCTTCATCGTAGGGATGCAAGTCTGGTTCAACACATGCCAATCAATGTCATCCATCAGATCAACAAAAAGGAAGACAAAAATCACTTGATCATCTCAATAGATGCCAAAAAAGCATTTGACAAGACCAATATCCACTTATGATAAAAACCTTCCAAAAAATGGGAATAAATGGAACCTATCTAAACACCATAAAAGTCTTATCTGAAAAACCCATAGCCAGTATCATACTCAATAGTGAAAAGCTGAAAGAATTTCACTGAGATCAAGAACAAGACAGGGATGCTACCACCACTGGTATCCGACACAGTCCTGGAAGTCCTAGCTGAAGCAATTAGGTAAGAAAAGGACATTAAAGAATCCAAATTGGAAAGGAAGTGAAACTGTCACTATTTGCAGATGACATGCAAAGACACTTAGAGAATCTACAACATTCTACAATGAAACTTTTAGAAATAATAAATACCGTAAAGTGGCAGGATACAAATCAATACACAAAAATCAGTGGCTTTTCTATATATAAACAATGTACCAGAAGAAAGGGAAATAAGCAATACAGTTCCATTTATAATCAAATCCAAAAGAACTAAATATCTAGGAATAAACTTAACAAAGGAGGTGAAGGACCTGTACAATGAAAACTATGAAACTCTACTAAAGGAAATAAAAGAAGATACAAAGAAATGGAAAGTTAACTAATGCTCATGGACAGGATTAACATCATTAAAATGGCCATTTTACTAGAAGCAATTTATAAATTTAGTGCAATACTTGCTAAAACACCAATGACCATTTTAAAGAAAACAGAACAATTATCAAATTTACATGGAACTATAAAAGGCCTTGAACAGCCAAAACAATCCTGAAAGAAAAAAATAAAATGGAGGTATCACATATCCTGACTTCAAACAATATTATCCAGCAGCAGTAATCAAAACGGTATGGTACTGGGACAAAATCAGAAAGTCAGACCAATGGAACAGAAGCAAAAGCCCAAAGATAAATCCATATAAATACAAACAAATAATTTTTTAAAGATTTACTTATTTATACATACAAGCTGTGGTGTAGGCCAGAGGTGGCAGGGAGCTGGTGTGTGGGGGTGGGGAGTGAAAGGATTCACCAGAGACAGAGTGGGGAGCAGAACAGGCTGAATGACTGAAGTGCACTGCTGAGAGGAGCAGTGAGCAAGGCAGAAGAGGTCTGCTATGCCACGTGGGAAGCTCCCTGGCTGGGGATCGAACTCGTGCTGCAATGGCTCTGGATAAGCTTCATAGTGCTGTGACTTAACCCACTGCCCCACCAGGGAGACCACCGAAACATATAACACTGGTCAACAGTGAGATCGTTACTGACTTAAAAAGGCCCTAATCTGTAGTATCTTGGTGTGCTGAACATGAATATAACCCTGAAAATTTTTTATTAGCTCTCATTTTGAAGATATTTCATATAATTCATTTTCTATGTTTCACCATGTCAATTTATCCAGTAGGACTCTGCAACAACATCCTAAATCAGCCTAGAATGATGTAATATTACACTGCATTGCAGAATACCATCATGCACACATCATCCAGAGTTGATTGCATCATTTTCTGATGCAATGCAATACTACTGCCAGGCGGCTGCTGAAGTAAGCTGATGTCAGCAGTGCACTATAGAAAGCCCTGTTGGAAAGGTTGAGCATTGAAAATATTTCAGACTTTGTGCAAGACAGTTTAAGCTACTGTTCCACAGTTCAAACTGTTATTATTTTATCCATTTGGGCATAATACAGAAGAGTTATGCCTCGAAAGTGCATTAATAGTGTGGGCAATTTCTGCTCTATTTGTGGGGAAGTGACATTTGCCAACCAGAAGAAAAGTATCACTTCTCAAGTGAAGAAGGCTTATCATCTTGACTTCGGATGCAAGGTTGGTGCCCAAGACAAGCCTTGGGCCCTGCATATATGCTGTGCTACATGTACAACAGAGCTTTCACAGTGGTTAAATGGCAAAAGACCATCAATGCCATTTGCAGTCCCCATGGTGTGGAGAGAGCCAAGCAACCACATAAAAAACTGTTAATTCTGCTTGGTTCCTCCTCTTTCCGGTGGAACAATGAAGGAAAAGAAGTCGAGAATAGTCTACCCAAACATTCCGTCTGCATTGAAACCAGTTCCACATGGTGAGGGACTTCCTATTCCAGAACCTCCAGCACAATATTCTCTTGATTCATTTGATGAGGACAAGGGTGAGCCGACCTGTTCTTCTCCTATTCCATCAGCATGCAGTGATCCATATTTTCACTGTGGTGCATCATCAACCCCACACAGACTAACACAGGAAGAACTAAATTACCTGGTTCGTGATTTGGACTTATCCAAGAACAAAGCAGAATTGCTAGGATCAAGACTCCAACAATGGAATCTTCTAGAAGAAGATGTCACAATTACTTTATCTCGAAAACACCACCAGCAGTTGGAGCCTTTCTTCACAAAGGAAAGTATTCTGGTACTGTTCCGATATTGAGGGCCTTATGAATGCCTTAGAAATGACTCATGACCCACAAGAATGAAGACTATTTCTAGACTCTTCGAAACTACGTCTTAAGGCTGTGCTTTTGCACAATGGAAACTGTCTTCCATCTAGTCTATTCCTGAACAGCTGTATAAGAGACAAGCGAAGAAATCTAAGAAGTAGTCTATGACTTGATTTTTTTACAGGTATTAACCAGAGGCCTATTACTATTAGCATGCATTTTGTAATGTAAACATCAATTTATTGCAGATTACGAAAAAACTAGAGCCAAAATTATAATGTGACTGTCATATTCGTGTTGAGCACATACAAATTGATAGGAAATGACAAATTATATTTCAGTAAAATGACTTTTGTAAAAATTTGTTAACCAGTGTAATTTTTGATAGAGGAACAACAGCCATACAGTAAAGACAGCCTGTTTAATAAATGTGATGGGAAGCACAGATAGCCACATGCAAAAAAAATAAACAAGACCCATTACTAACACCACACATGAACATTCACTGAAAATGGATTAAATAGGGGCCTTCTTGGTGGCCAGTGGGTTAAGTCTCAGCACTATGAAGCTATCTAGAGTCACTGCAGCACGAGTTAGATACTGGGCAAAAAGTTTCCCACATGGTGCAGCAGACCTCTCCTGCCTCGCCCGCTGCTACCTTCAGTAGTGGATTTCAATCTGCCTGTTCTGTTCCCCACTTTTCTCTGGTGAATCCTCTTATCCCCCCACACCTCTGGCCTACACCCCAGCTTGCATGCATAAATAAATAAATCTTTTTTAAAAATGGATTAAAGATTTGGACATCAAAAATGAAAAGAAGGGCCTCCCTGGTGGCTCAGCGGGTTAAGCACAGTGCTGTGGAGCTGTCGGCAGCTGCAGCGCGAGCTCGACAACGGGCCACGGAGATTCCCACATAGTGCAGCAGACCTCTCCTGCCTCGCCCACTGCTCCCCTCAGCAGTGTATTTCAGTCAGTCTGCCTGTTCTGCTCCCCACTCTGTCTCTGGTGAACCCTCTCACCACCCCACACTTCTGGCCTGCACCCCAGCTTGTATGCAAAAATAAATAAATCTTTAAAAAAAAAAAAAGCACTTGAAAGTGCTTTTTCAGGGGACACACTACAGGGGACACAACACAGGGCATCCACTACAAAGATGTCTTTGAGAATACAACCCCAATAGCAAGGGAAACAAAAGCAAAACAAACAAGTGGGTCTATATCAAACAAAACATCATAAAACAAAAAGGCAATCTACCAAATGGGAACAAATATTTGCATACTATACATCTGACAAAGATGTATAATCTCTAAAACTGACAAAGTACTTACACAATCCAACAACAAAGAAACAAATGACCCAGTTTAAAAAATGGGCAAAGGACCTAAACAGACACTTCTCTAAAGAAGACATTCAGCATATAGCCCACAGACATATGAAAGAATGTTCAACATCATTTCTTTTAAAAGATTTATTTATTTATGCATACAAGCTGGGGTGTAGGCCAGAGCTTGGGGGGGGGGGGGTGAGAAGATGCACCAGAGACAGAATGGGGAGCAGAACAGGCAGATCGACTGAAGTACACTGCTGAGAGGAGCAGCGGGTGAGGCAGGAGAGGTCTGCTGCGCCATGTGGGAAGCTCCCTGGAGATCGAACTCGGAGATCGAACTCATGCTGCAGTGGCTGCCAATAGCTTCATAGAGCTCAGACTTTTTTAACCCCTTGCACCACCAGGGAAGCCCTGAGATGAAATTTTAATTTAAAAAAAAGACCAGAGCTTTGCTTCCTTCCACTGATGGGACTCACTTCTAGAGGGGACAGACTGAGGGGCTGCATGACCGTGGCTGGTCTTTTCTTGCAAAGGGCTGGTTGTTGCTTTGAGGTAAGGAAGATGGACGAGAACGAGGTCATGACCTTCCCTGGAGCCCTAGACTCCTGTTCTGTGAGGGAAGAAAGGGTAAGGAGCCAGACCCCGCGAGGAGGCAGTCAGCAGCAGTCACTGAAGAAGCAAGTGAGAGCAAGCCCTAGCCAGGTTGTTTCAAGGCAGGAGTGAATTGCTTTTGATGCTTGGATACTTCCCTGTGCTCTGGCCTGACTCAAGGCTGTCAGTGTGGCCACTCAGCCCCAAGGTCAGTTTACTGGGCAGCTCTCCAAACTTAATTCAAGAAAGGAGCTGACTCCTGGGATGACGCTCAAATGTTAACAGAGCATGATCCCCTAGAAGCAGTCCTCTCGTTCTCTTCCTTTTCCCTTTTATCTTCACCTCTGTGGTCATTTCAGAAGTATTTATTCAGCATACACTGTCTACCCAGACAAGACCTAGGCACTACAGGTAAAATGAATTCACTCAACACACACACAATGTTCTGGAAACAAAACCAATAAATCCTTGGCCAGAAGACCCAGAGAGCGAAAACAACTCAAATGTCCATCGACTGATGAATAAACAGAATGTGCCATATCTGTGCAGAAAGACTATCCTATAACATAAAAAAGAATGAAACATGCTACAAGATGGGTGAACCTGAAAACACTAGGTTCAATGAAAGAAGCCAGTCAGAAGATCACACACTGGGGCCTCCCTGGTGGCCTAGGGGTTAAGTCTCAGCACTCATCACTACAGCCTGAGTTTGATCCCTGGCCAGGGAGCAACCTCTCCTGCGTCGCCCACTGCTCCCCTCAGCAGTGTACTTCAGTAGAACCGCCTGGTCTGTTTCCCACTCTGTCTCTGGTGAATCCCACCCATGTGGTGGGATTCTTCTACACAAAAATAAATAAAATTTAAAAACAAAACTTCTTAAAAAAAAATAAAGAGATCACGTACTGTGTAATTCCCTTCATATGAAATGGCCAGAACAGGCAAATTCATAAGATAGAAAATAGATTAGTGGTTGCGAGGGGGCTGGGAGAGTAACTGTTAATGAATACAAAGTTTGGGGGACCAATGAAAATGTTCTAAAATTGATGTTGGCAATGGCTACACAACTCTGCAGATAACTGAAAACCACTGAATTGTACACTCTAAGTGGTTGTGTTGTATGGCATGTGAAGTATAACTCAATAAAGATGAGGATTTTAAAAGTCCCTGCCTGCATTGACAAAAGGGGGAAGGCAGAAAAATACAATGTTTAACCATATCAATGTTTCAGGAAGAAAAAGCAGGGAAGGGAGACAATACACAGGAGGTCTGCATTAACAGGCTGCAGACAGGTGCTCTCAGGACAAATAACCGAAGAAGACAGCAGGCAGCCATCTGCAAGAGTGCTCCCAAAACTCTAGAACTCACCAAGTGCCTGACAGAAAAAGTTCGGCAAAGAGCTCTAAGTGCTTCTAAGCAGCACCAGGTGCTGGGAGAAAGGCTCTCCCCAGGGTGAAAAGAAAATGGCACTACCATGCCAACTGAGAGTTTTAGGGCTTCTGAAAATATTTGTTGGATGACTGAATAAGTGAATCAACCCACTCCACCCCAAACTGCCCCCAGCTCAACCTGTACCAAGCCCGTTACCTTTCCAGCCCAGTTTGATGTTCCACTCCTTAAAGAAAATCAGCTTTCCTTTATGGCTGCTACAGGAGGCCTCGCCTTCCACCTGCTTGAGTTCACTGATCTCACAGTGGCCAGCTTCATTCTCTACCACCAGGCCCACCAAGAGTTCACGAAACTTCTCCTTGGACCAGCTGGTGGCATCTCGCTCTGTCCTGTCAGGGAACCAAAGGCAGAGCCATGAATGGAAGGGGCCCCAGCTGGTAACCCGATCCCCAGACTGGGGCTTCAAGGTAATAGCCAGGTCTAACCCAAATCAGCTGATTCCTCTCAAGCAGCTTTGAGGGACCTGCTATCCTCAAACCTCCATGCTTCTCAAATTAGTGTTCTACCAAATATCTTTTAGTCCTCTTGTTCAGTTCCGTAAGATATTATTACCCACTATGTAAAGTAGTGTTTTGTCTTAAAACACACTGGCTTACTTTGGAGAGGGGGTGGGGGATCTAACAATCTCACCCACTGGAAATGTGCAAAGCCTTGGCCATGTAAAAAGGTAGTAACTGAAATAATTTTAATCATAAAACAGCTTATCAGATGTTTTCACATACATATTATCTCATGCAATCTTCCCAAATAATGTTCCCATTTTAGGGGGTGGCAATGAAGTTGAAAAAAGTCCCTGTATCCATGATGACAGGGCTAGGAAAGGTCAGGTCAGGGTTTCTCCCAGTAAATGAGCCCGTCCAGGCTGCAGGCCCTACTCTGCCCTTTAGGTCATTACTTCAGTATTAAAGTACACGGCCCTCAAAAGAGCAGGGCAGAGCATCATTTCCTGAAGTTCTGGGGAAGAGGGGGTGGCAGAATGCAGCCCATGTTCCAGATGAGGTATAAACAGGATGGGTAACTCCTTCAAACTTCCAGAAGGCAGTGCTCACCAGGGACCCATCAAATTATATGTAGACTAAAATCCAAGTCCTGTAGTTTCCACTGCATACTTGCTCCCCTCCTGCCACCCCCTTAGCCCCTCCCCACCCCGCGCCCGCCTTCCCTCCCACACATACACTTTCTAGCTCCCTTTTAATTCCCAGAAATATCAAGACGGATGCGTGCGGGAAAGAGGCAAGGTCACACTAAGTCAAAAGCTGAAGAGGTAAGTAAGTCAGAAGTCACTCACGGGGCTCAACTCAACTTTCAAAAATAGTTAAGTGAAGTCCCAGCGCCAGCGCAGGTAAGATCCAGGTGTCCAGTCTCAAGGGCTCTTCCGAGCCCTAAGGCTAAGGACGAGCCGAGGGAGGCGGGGAAGGAGGGAGAATCCTCCGCACCTGTCCCGGCCCTCACCCCACGGAGAGCTCACCGCGGCCCGGGGTGCCGGCAGCGGCCCGAACACCTTCCCACCCGGGCGCTCGCGGAGATTCCCCACCGTCCCGCCCGGCGGCTCCGAGTGAGGAGGCCCGGCAGCCGCAACCCGACCCGGCCCGGCCCGCGCCCGGCCGCACCAGTGCCAGTTGTTCACGTTGGTCCCGTCCTCCCGCTCCTCCACGATCCAGCGCGGGTCCCCCTGGCCCCACTTGGCCATGTCTCTGCGCGGGCGGTGCGGACGCCACTGAGAACAAGGAGGGACTGGAGCGCAGGAGGGTGCGGAGCGGCTCCGTCGCCGCCGTTTCCGGCCTCCGAGCCCGAGTTCAGAAGGTTCGCAGCGCCCAGAAAGTGCCAGAAATCCCCGCCCCCTGCGCCGCCCCGCCCCGCTGCGGAGAGCCGAGGGAGCCGGCGCCCCCACCCAGACGCCAGGGCGCGGGGCGGGGGCGGGGCGCGGGCGGGGGCGGGGCGGGCGAGTTGGCCCCGCCCGAACAGCGGGAGAAAGCCGGCGGCGGCTGGAGGCGAGGGCGGGGAGGGGTTAGCTGAGTGAGCCTAGAGGCCTAGGGATGTGGGTCTGTGGGATTCTGGAACGAGGCAGAATGGTTTTCCGGGAGGTTGGACCCCGGCTACGGGACTCGCAAGGGCAGGTGCCAGAAAGGGCAAGCCTCGGCACCCTCTTAAATGCCGAACCACCTCTCAAGGATTCATTATTACTGCAATGATTATTTTCAATGGTATCAAGTGGACGTCCAGTGAGTAAGGGGTGCATCTGGAGATGCAGACAGGAGGAGCTAATCAGGCTGTCACCCACGACGCTAACTGTATTCAGGGAGCCTGGCCCTCAAACTTATTTATCCTCTTTGCTCTGCCACCGACCTGTGAGGTCGGTGCGATGTGGTCTCTTCTCTGTACACTCTCCTTAAACCACATTTGTTTTTCATCTGAAAGTTCCTGCAGAGTTGGTGCACTGTAGCTCTCCCCTGTACACAAGCCTCAAGTCTTTCCAACATCTGTACAAGTAGCACGAGCTAGCAAGTGCTCAGTGACTTCAGGCAACTTTACATTTTATTCATGTAGTAGTCCTTTATAGATGACGAAAGAACATGATGGAAATCGCATATTATTGTAGCCTGATGCGATTTTACAAGTGAGTGGTTACTATTATTTTAATTGTCACCTGGCAAAAACTTTGCACCAACTCCGTGGAAGATGGTTACTAAGGTGTCCAGATTTTTATTTATTTTTGGTGAATCTTTATTTAGCTGGGGTAACCAATATGACAAGGGTGGAAGTGCCCAGCCATTTCTATTCATCTGTGATGACCTGTCTTTTGCCTGTTATCTGCTCTCATCGATGAAATAAGGTAGCTGGTAGAAAACATTTCCTTGATTTACCTAGTGGAGTTACTGCATTCCAAACTCATTTTCAGAAACAAGCCACAGCAATTACATAAGCAGACTGCTTTCAAACTGTTTTGAATCCAAAACAAAATGACACTTTTATTTTACTTTTTATATGCTATTTCACCAAAGCATGGACAGTTAATGGAGGAATGCAGAGAAGATTATAATGGCAGTTCTAGGGGACATCATTTTCTTATGAATTAGCTCTCCATCTTTTATACAATTTATAAAGAATATTACTGAAAGAACATTACAGGGTAAGATGTAGATCTGTATAACTAGATCCTGGGGGATAATAAGACTTATCAGAAAACTTACAAAGAAGACACTATGATCATGAAATTTTAGTGGACAAAAAAGAAGTTGTGGGCCTCCCGGGTGGCGCAGCCGTTAAGCACTGCGCTTTGGAGTTGTCGGCAGCGGCGACGCGAGTTCGACGCCCGGCCAGGGAGAGTCCCACATGGCGAGGCAGACCTCTCCTGCCTCGCCCGCTGCTCCCCTCAGCAGTGTATTTCTGACCTGCCTGTTCTGCTCCCTGCTCTGTCTCTGGTGAACCCTCTCGCCGCCCCACGCCTCTGGCCTGTAGCCCAGCTTGTATGCATATATAAAAAAATAAATAAATCTTAAAAAAAAAAAAGAAGCTTTAAAAAAAAAGAAGTTGTAACTTTCCTATAAAAATAATTTATCCCAATGAATTACTTATGGCAATGATTTTATTAAAATAGAAATGAAAAAGGTGTTTCGTGTAGGTAATGGATCAAGAGTTAAATTGGCCTAAAAAAATTTGCTCCAAAAAGTACTTTTCACAAAGAAAACCTTCAGAATTCTTATTAAAATAAATCTTTTAGGGCCTCCCTGGTGGCACAGTGGTTAAGTGCTGCGCTGTGGAGCTGGTGACGCGAGTTTGACACCTGGCCAGGGAGATTCCCACATGGTATGGCAGACCTCTCCTGCCTTGCCCACTGCTCCCCTCAGCAGTGTACTTCAGTCTGCCTGTTCTGCTCCCCGCTCTGTCTCTGGTGAAACTTCTCGCTGCCCCACGCCTCTGGCCTGTACCCCAGCTTGTATGCATAAATAAATAAATCTTTTTAAAAAACTATTAAAAAAATAAAAATAAATAAAATAAATAAATCTTTTAAGAGCCTTCCTGGTGCCACAGGGGTTAAAGTCTCAGCACTATCAAGCTATCATCAGCCACTGCTGGTGCCTGAGTGCAATCTCCAGCCAGGGAGCTGACCCACATGGCTTAGCAGACCTCTCCTGTCTCACCTGCTGCTCCCCTCAGCAGTGTATTTCAGTGGATCTGCCTGTTCTGCTCCCCACTCTGTCTCTGGTGAATCCTCTCACCCTCACACCTCTGGCCTGCACCCCAGTTCTTATATGCATAAATGAATAAATCTTTCAAAAAATACATCTTTTAAAAATGTGACATCTATACCTCAGTTTATTTCCATTAATATTTATTGCACTACCAATATGCCCATCTGCCTGAAGCACACTATGGTTCACAGCGCGCAGTGTAGTCATGTGTTCTCAAGCTGACCTGCTAGCCTCTAGGAAGATCTTTCTCCTCTTTATACCAATGCAGAGCTGTGCCCCATGCAGAGTAGGCACCAGAAAAGGTTTGAATAACTGAATGAAAAAAAGAATAGTGTGTTCTGACATATTAATAAACTATATCAATTTACTAGAATTATGGTTTTTTTGTTTTTTGTTTTTTTTGTTTTAAAAAAATATTTTATTTTATTTTGATCTTTTTTTTTTTTTTGTTATTTATGTCTTTTACATTTTGTATTCCCCTTGGGCA
>PVIJ01001006.1:216853-229056 GCA_004024925.1 Scalopus aquaticus | reverse complement strand
GGGGAGCAGAACAGGCAGATCAGAAATACACTGCTGAGGGGAGCAGCGGGCGAGGCAGGAGAGGTCTGCCGCACCATGTGGGATTCTCCCCTGCTGGGCATCGAACTCGCATCGCTGCTGCCGACAGCTCCACAGCCTAGTGCTTAACCGCTCATTATACAGTTTCTTAATGGAAAGAACATGTCCCTTTTCTCCTTGGTTATTGCTTTTGTCAATTTTTTTCCCAGAAATAAAGGGCAGCACTAATTAGTTGTAACTGTTTGTAGATTTCGGGTTTTTTCTAGATAGATGGTCATACAATCTGTAAGTAGTGAGTTGTAGCTCTTCTCTGTCAACTCTTAATCATGCATTTCTCATAAAATTCGTCAGAATTTCCGATCTCTCAAATACTGAAGATGCAGTGGACATCTTTGTCCCATTACCCATCTTAAAGGGAATGACCACAACATCTAAAGTTTGGGATATTAAAATTTTTCAAATTAAGGCAGTTTCTTTCTCATCCTGATATGTGGAGAGTTTTATTTTAAATAAATTTTATAATTTATTTAAAAGAAAATGCCTTTATCAAGTGACTGAAATAATATTTTCTCATTGAATATGATATCACTAAGTACTTGAATCAATTTTATGATACTGAATTTTTTTTTGCCATAAAGCTTACGTTTTCATAACCTACTGTTATAGGTTATTCAAGAGTTCATGATTTGGTGGGGGGGCCTCCCTGGTGGCGCAATGGGTTAGCGCAGCTCTATGGAGCTGTCGGAAGTTGAGTTGCGAGTTGATGCCTGGAGGGGGAGATTCCCACATGGCGCAGCAGACCTCTCCTGCCTCACCCGCTGCTCCCCTCAGCGGCGTATTTCTGTCAGTCTGCCTGTTCTGCTCCCCACTCTGTCTCTGGTGAACTCTCGCACTGCCTCACACCTCTGGCCTGCACCCCAGCCTGTATGCAAAAATAAAATAAATCTTTTGAAAAAAAAGTTTATGATTTTTTGTGGTTTTTTCCCCATTAATAGAAACTAGAAAATAGCTGTTTTTGGAGAGTCTGGTAGAACGCACACGTAAATGTCCCCAGGCTGCTGCCTTTTGAGAGAGGAAAACTTCAATGACCATTTCAGTTTCTTTATTATTTATTGATCTGTTCCAATTCTTTTTCTCATTCTCAGTGAGAAAAATAACTTACCCAATTTTCTTTTGCCATTTACAGGCAGAGAAGAAAACCGAGCTGGGTCTCGCTGGTTCCACCGCTCACGCTCCTCACCCCCCAGGCCACCACCCCAGAACCCCACATCGCTTACCTGCCGCCCTAACTGGGGAGCACCGAGGGAAACCGGAGAGATGACCTCGGTGACGAGCGCGTAGCAGGAGGGGGCGCTTGCTTCCCTGCAGCGCGGACTAGAGACAGACACGGCGCAGGGAGAAAGGGAGCAATGACAGGACCCTTGCAAGAAATCCAGACAGAGCTCGCAGCGCCTCACACAGTCTGGGCTAAAGTGAGTAGAAAGTCAGGCTGAAATTCAGAGGATTTCCTTGAGCAGAACTGCACAGCGAGTCTCACCACCGCTAAGAATGCAGCGTTTGCCGCCTCCTGAACCCAAGGCCTGGCGAAGGGCTCGAGGGTCTTCCACAGACCCTTGGGCCCCACCCCCGCTACTGCAGAGAGAATCAGTAAACAAGTGTCCGGGCCACTCTTTAGAAGTCTGACTCCTCTGGGGGCTGCCTGAGACTCTGGTTCGCAGAGCCTGAGCCACGGCTCTAGGAGAATTTTATTTCCAGAATTTGCAAGGAGAGACAACTGATGTTTCCTTAAACCAAGTGTGAACCTCATTGGATGAGCAAAACAACCACGGGGAGGAAAGAACGAAACTGAGCAAAAGTAGCTGCCGTGGACACTGGCAGCGCAGTCCTCGAAGGGCACACGGGCTGGGGGGCAGGGCTGCAGGGAGCCGGCCACAGAAGCCCCAGCGGCCGGCTGGCCTCTGACGGATGGATGGCGAGCAGGGACATTTTCAAAAGCAAAACGATAGCACCTGGTGAAAAGTCTACTTGGCGAGGACGAGGAAGATGCCAGAACAGCACCGGGGAGGATGGCTGTCCTTGTCCCTTTCCTGTTCTCCCTCCTTTTCAAGGATCAGAATAACTCAGTGTATAAAGAGATTGGAGCTGGCAAAATGCAGAGACAAGAGCTGACCTTACCAGCCCCGTCCCAGGACAGCCTGACGCAGCTCAGCATGGAATCCGGAGTCTGAATTCGTCTACACCACACTGAGCCAGGCATATTACGTTCCCCACAGAGTCTGTTTCCTGTGAGCTCAAGGGACCAGAGAGCTTTCTTACACCTGCTATTCATAAGAGAAGACAAGGAACTCCTACGTGCCAGTGGGGGGAAAAGAACTAAGTTCCTTCATGTTCACATATCATGAGTTATGTCTGTTCAGTTCACTATAATAATACAATTTAAAAAATAAGTTTTTAACCTTAAAAATTACATCACGTGTCGTCATTAGCACTGCCAGTGTCAGTCAGCACTGAGACGGGCGTCTGCGCTGCCCCCCTCTGCAAAGAAGTTGGTTCATTAACACTTTGGGTACACCTGCCGTGGAAGCCCTCAAGGGTCTCCCCTCTAACATTTCATTACCAACTATTTTAATCCTAAATGAGAAAAAAAAATTGAATCTCAAGGGTGAGGTTGAATTTTTCAAAAATATTTACATTTCTGAAATAAATGACTATATAATGTAACTGCCAAGCTTTAAAGCATCCATAGGAGACTGACCCTATTCAGACTCAAGAAATGTTCCAACAGAAAAGTACAGAAAGGAAAAGGGGGAGAAGAAAAATTAATGAGCCATGGTGTAGTAAGACAGCTGTACTTTTTTCTCTGTTTGGGCTTTTCCATTGTCAGTGTGATTAATGGGATGTCTTTGAATGTATCTCCTTTTGGATATCTTATATCTCAACAAGTCCAGTTCATGTTCTTGCCACCAACATTTCCAGTAGATTTCTTCTAAAATGTCAGAATGACAGATAAGTTTCCACACTCAACCTAATAGAGAGCTCATTATTGTTTCAAGCCAGTGAAATTGCCCTGAAGGTTCCCAGAGCAAAGGACATTGGGAGTCCTGAGCCATCGTACGTGAAGGTGTCATATCTGGGCTTAAAATATAAATCACCACTCAAGGTCAAGAACTGATTTTTGTGAACATTCACAGTCTTATGAGTTGATGGGAAATAAAAAATTTAAATATCTTGAATTCATATGAACGTTCAATGTTTTAATTTAGGCTTTCTGTGATCTCCATTTATTAGGCCTATAAAAATAGAATAATATATCTTCTAAAATTTACTTAATTCACATAAGGAGGCTATTTTTGATTGAAAGATTGAAGGAAACAGTATTTCTACAACATAATTGTTACAGGAGCACCAATCTTTATTCCCCAAAATCTTTATAACCTATATATGTTTATTATGTCACTTCCTCCCTAAAAACCATTCTCTAGATCGTAAGATTTAACCATCTCCCCTAACATTCTTTCATCCTGTCAAATATTGGTAAAAAGTGCATATGTGGGGCCTTCCTGGTGGCACAGTGGGTTAAGGGCAGCGCTGTGGAGCTGTTGGTGGCTGCAGCGCGACTTCGATGCCCGGCCAGGGAGCTTCCCACATGGCACAGCAGACCTCTCCTGCCTCGCCCGCTGCTCCCCTCAGCAGTGTATTTCGGTCAATCTGCCTGTTCTGCTCCCTGCTCTTTCTCTAGTGGGCCCTCTCTCCATCCCATGCCTCTGACCTGCTCCCCAGCTTGTATGCAAAAATAAATAAATCTTTAAATAAAAAAGTGCATATGTGTATTTATGACAAAAAGGTCAACCTGTCAGCAGAATAACCTCACAATTACGATACATCAGGCAAAGTCATGTAAAGGTATCCATGAGTGAACTGCCTAATGTTTCAAATACCCTTCGATGTTGAGTGGTCCTAAAAAAACATAGAAAATTATAGGATGCCATCAAGTTCTACAGTTTTTAATTCATCAATGTCATTGACATCTTTTAAGAGATAATATGAGGTATAGTCCCACCAAGGGAGTAACCTAAGTGAGAGGTGAGACTGAGGAGAGAGTGTCAATCGGTTAATGTGAGAGGGTTAATATTTTTGAGACCAGGACACTGTGACTCTATAACTGGGGCTCAGTGTGATGACGTGGGAGATGAGACACCTGCAATCTTGGATTTCTCAGCAGGAGGAAATTCCTGGTGCCACGTGATTTATATGGATTTCTTTGCGTCCTTTTTGGTGTGTGAGCACCTTTCAACTCAGGGGAAAAAACTAACTACAGTACAGTTTAAAATAAAACAGTAGCATTCATAGTTTTGTGTTAAGAAGAAAAATGTTCCTTTTCTCTATACTTTATATATTTGAATATATGCTACATAATTTGTCCTATTAGTGTTAAAGTAGAATTTTCAAAGAGTCAAATCGTGATTCTCATAAAAATATAAAATAAACAGTCAAAGATTTTATTTAACCTACTAATTAATGAGGGAACCTATGAAGTATTAAAGTCATTCAAATGAGAATTTAACTTATTTATATCCTCTATAACTCAAAATTCATTTGTAATCTCATCAGCAGGAACGATTAATATTTTTAGTGAGCAAAGTTGCACTGATATAAGTTTTTACAATTTAACTTCTTTCTATATGAAGCTGTGAACCAATCAACAATGAGATTCATCTACAGAATCAAATAATGTCCAGAGCGACTCACTGGCATTGTCCATAAATCCATACCCTATAATTACTTATGTCCCTTCCAAACATCTGACATTTCTCCCAACACAACTTAGCATTCTGTTACATCAAGTTGCAATATGTAATAAAACAATTAATTTAATATGTGATTATAAATAAAAAGCTATTCAAATTTGAAATATACTTTAAGCTTCATCCTACTTAAACTTAATTTATTATAAGGACTATTTAAGTATGCAGATTTTTAAGAGCTGAAATACTTAAACTGAGTATTAAATTTACAAATGCTGTTTAAAATATTGGAAAAAGTTTAAATAAAAATTTTAAATGAGGCCAGACATAATTCAATATTCAATTAAATATAATTACTAAAATTGCCAAGCTTATAAAGAATAATTTTTCCATGCTGAACTTCTAAGTTTTTAACTTTTCCATGTTGAACTTAAAAGTCTAAAAAAGAATTAGGTTTTGAACTCTAGCTCTCTTTATATTTATAATAAAACCTATAAAAGGCTTTTTTGGCATTCAAACCACAAAATCTTAACATAGATGCCAAAAGACCATATTATGCCTCCTTAGTAACATAACATTTTCATTTTGCTACTATGTTGTTTTTCATGTTAACTCAAATGTTATACATTGAAGGCAAACATTTACAATATTGCAGTATCTAAACATCTCTTACAGAAATTATTCTCATTATCTTTGTTTAACTTTTCATCTGTCATACATCTCTTGTTCTATATAGCTCTAAAAATTATAAATTTTTAAAACTTTCCCCTCTTGGCTTCTCTTTTCACCTTCTTTACATTTCAAATTGCTTGATAAAGATACTATATTGGAGGCAAAGCAGGATAAATAAATGCCTTCTCATTTTTTCCACCTGATAAGTTCATGAGCAACTTTGCCTCATTTTTGACCAATGTGTATGATCTATTCAAGCTGTAGTCAGTATTTAGCTTAAAGAATTCAACAGCAAATACTTTACTACTAGCTTTGAATTCTAAGTTACTAGAACATTGGTTACATTTCCCATGTAGGTATTCTCCCAGTGTAAAATCCCAAAAATTATTAACAAATCCCGGGAAGTTATTTGGTGGAGATCAACCAACCAATTGTAATGGTTATAGGGCGAGGCCAAAGATCCAGAACAGTCAACACGATATTCAAGTAGGAGATTAAAGTTGCATGACTGACTCTAACCTGATTCAAAACTTACTGTAAAGCTACAGAAACTGAAACAGCACAGCAATGGTGAGAGAACAAACAAATGGAATGGAACTGAGATCAAGAGACAGAAACACTGAATGTAGTCAATCGATCTTTAACAAAAATGCAAAGGTAACACAATCGACTAATGAACGATATCTTCCTCCACAAACGCTGTGGGATCAACTGAATAGCCACATGCAAACACATACTTTAGGCTCTTCCAGAAAATGAACTCAATGAATCAAAACCTAAATGTAAAACACAAAACTATAAAACTGTTAGAACATGAGAAAATCTAGATGACTCAGAGCATGGTGTTCCATTTTTAGATACAACACTAAAGACATGATCCATGAACAAAAGAATTCATACATATGACTTCATTGAAATTAAATTCTACTTTGCAAAAGATGGTATCAGAGAATTAGAAAATTAATTAGATATTTGGAGAAAAAATTGCAAAACATGCATCTAATAGAGGACTGATAATAGATACAAAGAACGCTTAAAACACAAGAAAGCAAACTGATTTAAAAATGGGTTAAAGATCTTAACAGATACCTCACCAAGGAAAATATACAGATTACAAATAAGCATATGAAAAAGTGTATCACATCATGTACCATCAGTCATACAAATTAAAAAAATAACGAGCTGCCACTACATATCAATTGAAATTCGGCCAAAACCCAGAACACTGAGAACAACAAATGCTTGTGAAGATGTAAAGCTACAGGAATTAGCACCTGTTAATTCTAAGAATGCAAAATGCTACACCTACTTTGGAAGACAGTTTGGCAGTTTATTACAAAACTAACACTTAAAATACAATCCTGCAATCACATTCCTTGGTATTTATATGTTGAAAATTTATGTCCCCACCAAACCTGCATACAGATGTTTATAGCAACTTGACTTGTAATTGCAACAAAGAGGTCCACAGTAGGTGAATGAAACTAGTGTACACATTCAGACAGTGGAATATTATTTAGTGCTAACAAATATGTCATGAAAAGACATAGAAGAAACCTCTATATTATTAATTGAAAAAAGTCAATCTGAACAAGCTACAAACTATATGATTCCAATAATACAATATTCTTGAAAAGTCAAAAAAACTATGTAGCTAGTAAAAAATGAAGGTCACCAGGAGTTGGAGGGAGAGGAAGGGATGAATAACCAGATCGTGGAGGATATTTAGGATATTAGAATGATAAATGTCACTATACATTTGTCCAAGTGCAAACATGAGTGAATACTAGGGGAAGCTCTGGGCTTCAGGTGACTACGATGTGTCGATGTAGATTTACCAGTTGTAACAAATCAACCACTCTGGGGCCAGATGTGGCCAATGGGGAGGCTGTCATTTTGGGGGGCAGGAGGTAACATGGAAAGTCTCTATACTGTCCTCTCAGTTTTGCTGTAAACCTAAAACTGCTGTAATTTTTTTTTTCAAGACCAAGAACAAACCAACCGAAGCATTTATTTTTGGTAAGACTATTTTACAGGAAAAGAAAATCATCCAATAGCCATTTGTTAAACTACATACAAAAAGAAACACATTTTCAAAGTCTGTTTCACAAACAACCTTGAGTCCATTCGATGAGCAGTTTCCTAAAATAAGACTTATTTCTATTAAAATTCATCATATATTTGCTTAAACTTTTTATGAGGAAAACTAATTTCTTGCAAGAGAACATCATGAACTACATAAGGCAAAAAAAAAAAACCTCTTTCCCAAAGTTTATAAAATCTTTTTTCTTCTAGTGGGTTTCTGTGTCTAAATTCATGTCTACTACACATGATGTAGATGCTACGTGACCTCAATTCTCCAGCTTGTCTTAACTTCTCACTACAGCGAGTGAGATTCAGGGGAAACCTTATTTGTAGGATGTCTTCAGGGAGTGGTATTACTAGTTCTGCACATGACCATGCTTAATATTGAATTTATAAACAAAGTCTGCAAATATGAAAAATCAGGAGAATATAGTAATTTCAGCCCTAATATTTACAAAATAAGTATAAGTTAGACTGCTATCATTCATTCTTTTGACTCTTTTAATACTAAAGGAAATATGTGTGTAAGAAATATCACCCAGCAGAAGAAAAGGTCCTTTAGTAGGCATATATCAAATATAAGAAAGTAGGCTCAGAATTTTAGGATACCTTATTATCTTCTAAGAAAAAACAGATACTCCATTATTGATAGCATTTTCCATTATGATATCTCATCGAGAGTTCACAGTGAAGTGGTTGCTTTGATGAAATAATAATACAGAGAAACCAAAGGGTGGATTAAAATATTTATTTTCATTTTTTCAAGTTCAGCCTGCTACTTTACTTCACTAAAAATATACACAAAATTGAATGTGATTGTGACTGTAAGTTTCTCACTACTACAAGAAGAGGCATCAAGTGTTGAAATTTGAGTCTGTCTTGAATATTTTATTATTTTCAAAATTTAGAAGACTAGGTTATAAGGAAAAAAATCCTAGAGATCATATATCTGAAGGGAAACAATCTTTTTGTATTCTCAAAATTTTTAGATGAATCCATATGGAATATTTTAATATAAGGATATATATATTCACTTTAGTTTTTACTATGTAAGTACATGATTTATGACCATTTTATTTCATTTTCACTGAACTCAAAAGTAGTAATTATTGGTGTCCTAAATATACTGAAATGTAGCAAAGAAATTCAGTAGAATCCAAGAAGCAGTGTGTAATAAATCAGAAGCCACTGTTGTAATGGTTTGGGGAAATAAGAAATTAATCATTAATATAATCAACAGTGAACCACAGTGACCACTTAGAGTGCAGAATACGGATTTGCCACCATATTCTGATAATCTTAAAATACTAAATAACAATGCTATTAAAATATTACAATTGATAGTTTTATTAAATTTGTCAAAGTACAGAGATAGGGCACATACATCACTCCTAAGAACAATAAAAAAATCATCAAGACAGTTTTTATTAACCTCACTCAATAAACATGATTTTAAGGGATCCCCAAAATGTGTTATGGACAGATAAATTAGAATGGGTAATTTTGGTATCATTCCTAATCTATAGAAGGTTCTTAGGACGTACCTACCATGTCAGATAATCTTGTGCAGATGAGAAATATATATTAATGTAAAAAAATAGTGAAATTCAAAAGGAATAATGAAATTAAATTCACTCTAGAAAAATACCCCCTCCATCATCTCACTCATTCCTGATTCCACTGGCAGATGGTAATGTCATTGATGTAACCTGAAATTCACTTCCTTTTCTTCCTCAAGGTCAATTCAGTTTAGGGTCAGGACACATGTTGGCAAACTGGACTGAGATTCAAGAGGTTTTTGCTAAGCCATGTTAAATGATTTCACTTAGTGAGTCACCTGCATCAATTTTGTCCAGGCCCACACTATCCTGTTGTGGGGAAGGAAAACATGTAACCTTGTCTACCTCTGCTAAAAGTTACAAGGGCTCCTACTACCAAATATACAAAGTAATTAACTGTTGAATGTATTGCACTGTGTGCTACTAAGCAACTTTTTTTTTTTTTTTACTTAAAAATAGAATGGTTACTATTTGCAGCATTTCAAAGTTATATATAACTACTATTACACAGTGTATGCAAACTGGGTGTGATTATTGTCCTTCTGATCTTCTTATGTATCTACTGACATCTAACACCTGACATATGCAGCGTGTGTATATCGCTTTGTAAGTGTTTTAGGGAGTCCTAAAGAAGTATATGGAACAGTTGGAGAACCAGAGGTCTCAGCCTTGTTACAGAGATGAGACATTTCTCTTGGGGAAAAACCTTGGGGGGAAATAGTCCAAGGCCACAAACAGCAAGAGAAGACCAGGCGTAGGCCCTTAGACAGGCATTAAGAAAACACAGTATAGCAAAAAGATGAACGCAGGTTGTGTTCACTTGAAGATCATGAGTATAATTTGATTCATAAGGCCTGAAATCAAGGATGGATTACATTCTCAAACAAAAAATCTGATGAATCACAACAATAGTGTTATTCATTTATAAAATACAATAGTTCTATATTTATAAACACTAATGACTATACTGCATTTAAAAAACAGGTTTCATAATATCAACTGATAGTGTTCCAATTGACTGTCCGGTTTTATTTCCTTGAAATAGCCATTGAGTTCAGCATTTTGAAATTGACAGACATAGCTCATTAATTTAGATGATTGTGAGCATTTCGCACTGAAAGAGCCTTTCCCTCTGATTATTGCTGTTTTGATCTGTACAGAAAAATAAACATTTCAAGGCTTTTCAAATGACTTTTGTTTTTCAAAAATATAGAGTTATTTTGTCTGCAAAAGATCAAGAAGTTAGACTATCTGTCAAGTTGCAAATTTCCTAAAGCCAGAAATCATAGCTTTCATTCCACTGGCCATTACCCGTTTCCTTAGTAAGGACTACAGACCGAACAGTTACTAGGTTCATGTAATTGCACATTGCAAATTCAGGTTCAGTACTTAGTTTATCTCTGTGCTAGAGTGACTGAATTGAGTTATGCCTTATTTGTCTACACATATTAGAGTATGAAGCACACCATTGTCAAATGTTTCATCATGATTATATCTACCCTCTTGAAATGGTATTCAATCTTTTCACCTCCTATAGTGGAACCATTGCTGTTCAATTAAATTAGTGGAGCCCACATTTTCATAAATTTAAATGGAAAGCAATATTTCCAGCTCAACAGCTTTAAAACAATATGGCTGAATTGCCTGCAGCCTTGAGAGTTTGTATGTGTGGAGCTCAAACAGAGTGTCTGCTCTCATTACTGAGGTCTGAGGGAGGCAGCAGTGAAATTCTGGGATTGCAGCATGAAAGAAGGAACTCAAACCCCAGTAATACACAGATTCACAAAGTCCTCACTTGCCTCCTGTCTTATATCTAGAATTTTACCAATCATAAAAATTGAGTAGTTGTCTTTTAACTAAGTATTTGTGAAATAGACAGCCCTCTGTCCCCTTCTAGTTTTCAAAGTTCCCCAACTTTGAGTTAGACTTAAGGTAACAGATCAAACCAGGTGGGAGGGGGCTAGGGAGAAGGGTGTGGAGGAAGGAAGGGCTGCTACCTGCATTATATTACTTCCTAGAATAAATGTTTCCAAAAATAAAAGGTAGATTTTTGAGAAAACACAACCATAATGATAATGAGTTTAGAGAATGGAAGGTTTGTTTTTGTGTATGTTGGAGTAATGGGGTCAGATAAAAATACATTTCAGAAAAGAAAAATATGTGCCAGAACTCAAATGCTACACTGGCCACTGCACAAAATCAGCCTAAATTCCAGCTGTGGGCCTTTCACCCCGCTACCACCTCTGACCCCAAAGGAGTCTTGTGAGAACACATGTTACCCAGTGGTGAGCAAAGCCAAAAAACTTACTCAAGACGGATGGACAACCAAAAAACGGGAGGTGCTCATGGACGGATCCTAGAAATGTATGGCAGGTGAGCACCTCTGAAAATAGTTACTGTTGTATCCAGGAAAAAAAAATATTCTACTGCTGTATCTAGAAAAAAAATTTCAAGACACAAAGTTTGCCATTCTGACAGAACCATGCAAGAAGGCATGGCAAGTGTGCACTGAGAAGCAACTCCATCAGACTCCAGCAGGTAAAGCTGAAATGGCGGGAACAGCAAAAATCTAAAACAGTTCGCTTGAAGATGCTCCAAGGCAGAATTGCCAACAGGGGCACCTGGACACCCCAGCCCCACAGAGACGACGCAGGCGAGAGCCCCCAAGGGAGAGTTAAGTGTCTGAGAGTCTCAGCGCCTTCAATGTGCACGATGTTCTTGCACGGAAAAATCGGGCCCATCTCGGGTTATTTTCTTATGAAATGTGTCCCAGGTTCCCTGATTTATCACTGTTGCCCTCCCTGCGGGGCAGTAAGGCGCTCAGCTCGGAGTGAAAGCGTGGCGTCATCCGATGGTACAGAGACGAGAACACAGCGGAGCTTCAGGTGAGTGATCAGTGATCACTGACGGCGGTGACAGAGGGAGATGCGGGCAGGAGGACTGCGCCCAGACGCAGCTCGGCTTCCAGCGCCAGTCCCGGGACCGGTCCCCTCGCCACACGGCACGGGAGCGCGCCGGAGGCCTGCTCAGGGCCGGGCTAATGACAGGCGCCTCCCTCGCGCTGCTCCTACCTGACGCAGGTCTGTGCTTAAAACACCCCGCGCAGGGCCGCAGGCCGAGAGGT